>WTSP01027108.1:327512-373698 GCA_025331215.1 Actenoides lindsayi | reverse complement strand
ATAAAATCATTATTTCACACATCTTAGCCCACAGACACCCCCCCCCCCACCCCACCCCCCCCCCCCCCCCCCCCCCCCAGTTATTTTAGACTGAGGGCACTGAGTTTATAACTGCACAAAGATTTGTTATATTACAAATTCTAGTGATCCAGATGAGTCATTGGATAGTTGCAAATGGAGAGCAGGCATTGTAAATGCTCTATCAACCAATTTGACATACTCAATAACAAAACATCCATGAAATTTGAAAAGTTCACGACTCTTACCAAATGGATCAATGGTATCAGTTCACTGCTTGGTAGGCATGTGTCCAGATTCACTGTCATCATCCTTACGGTGCACCCAGTGAGTGAATTTCACCTCTGCCTGAAAAGAATCTGCCTTTCTGCAGATGTGACACCCATTTTGTACTCAGTCATCGGCAGCTGGTACACACTGACCATTTCATTTTCTTTCAATTAAAAGTCAAACATATACTATAGATACTTTCAATGGAATGGGGCCTAATACAGTCTAATTATATATATATATATATGTGTGTGTATATATTTAATAAGGGATGGATAGGAGACACCAAACCATATAATGAGAAAAATGCCTTTCTCCCTTCCAGCTGTGGGATCTGGCACTGGGACTGGAACAGGGGATTTATGTGGCTTCTGTCATTCTGTGCAACCCTCTGAAAATGTATAAATGCTTGTTATGGCAACTGAAGAGAAAAAAAAATAAAAATGAGAAAAGGCCTGTGCCCAGAAGAAAAAAACAGTACCAAGCTGTGTTCAATGACTTCCTTCAGGACACTGGGTCAAGCTGCATTACTTGGGGATTGTCATGGCCAATCCAATTGTCTGGGCACTGACACAACATCTGAATTGGCATCATCTGGTAAACTCATCAACAATCTCAGCAAGGATACTTATGGCTGAGAAAATACAAAGATGGTTCATTTTCTCACACACAGAGGGGGTTTGGAGTGTATCAGCAAGGTAATAAGTCAGTACAACTCCTGTCAATGCTAAGTCTACTTTTAGAATAAGAATAACCTTCCAGGTCTATCATTCCATGGCTTTGTGTTTAGGTCACGGTGATCCTCTGGCCCATAAAGGAAAGAGCCATATCCTTTGTACCTTACTGATGAATCCTTGCTGAATTTAATGGGGCAGAGCCTCACTAGTGTTTAAATCAATATACAGCAGGATGAGCCTCCACTAAAATCACAGTGCTCTGCCACATAGGACAATGTGGATCACCTAGGGTGACAGAGGAGGAAGAGGAGAGGGACAGGGAAACCTCAAAACCAGAGGGAAAAAAACCCCGTAATATAATCTGCAGGATCCCAACTGGCACCTGTTCTTCTCCCTAATGGTCTCTTAATTTTTTTTTGCATTTTAGGGGGAGAGAGAAACAGAGAGAGAAAAAATACTACTTTTTTTTTGTATGCAAAAAGCACTTTTCTGGAAGGCCATTAGGATGGCACATGGTGGTGTGAGCACCCTTGTGTTAATTTAAAAACTCACTTGGTGATCTCAAGGCAAACTTAAGGCCACTCCAAATAGAGTGCATGCATGTATGTTTGTACAGTCAAAAAAGTCAGGGTTTTGTGTTAACAGTATTTTGCTTGACAGACCCTTCACAACCTAAGTACTATGGCCAGTCCCTATTGTGCTTTTAATTTCCTTACTTTCTGTTTTCTTAGGAGATTTTTTTCTTTTTATAGAATATTATTTTTCAGTTCTAATTTTCAAAGGCCTTCACTGTGAGGAGCTTTTCTCTTTTGACATGCTTGTGGGGGGCCTTTGGCTTTCATTTAACATTCCAGCTGGGTTTCTAAGGCATCACTTTAAGTGTAGAATCCCCCCAGGAATAACAAATAATCCATTTTGTTCCCTTTAACATTTGTTGTATGCTTCCTTACTTTCAACCAAGCAGACACATTCAGTAACCATCACTGGCTACCTCTGTCAGCAACTCCTCCACTCCCCCACTTCCAAACACAGAAAGAACAAAAAACAGACTTAGCTTCAGAGGTGGCAGTGGTGGGGAAGAACAACCCGAGGAACAGTCAAGCCTGTTATTGTCAAAACACAAGAATTCAAGCCAGTGCTCAATGAAAATAAACAGGCTGTTGAAAAAGAAGGTGAAAAGTGAATGAAAGTTCTGCTGCCTCAAGGAAAATAATCTTACCAATTGCTTCATCACCTAAACCTCTCCTCAAGACAGCACTAAGGCAGGTGCCTTCATCCTTACTGAGGCCAACATCTAAACATATGCTCAGAGATCAGCAAACATACACCTTAGGGCATTTCTCTGAATTGGGGCCTTTACATCACACTCTAAAATAAAATGTCTTTAATTTTTTTCTATTGTTTAGTCATTAGCTACTTTAGGAGACAAAGTCCTCTTTGACATTAATCCTTCCTATTTGTTGCAGTTACCTATGGAAAATTCAGCTTTGTGCCTGACCATCCTACTCCCTCAACCACGCAAACATGCCTGAGATGACTAACCTGCCACTGTGATTCTACCGTATGACTCTGAGTTTACTTTATGTGCACCAAAAGTCACCCATCTGCAGTTGCTGAAGGGTAAGGCAGTATAAAAACAACAATAGAAAACAGTGTAAAACAAGTGTAAACACAAGCCCCAGACTTTCTTCACCACTTGCATCCTGTGTAATCATTTCCACCACAACATTAAATGCACATACTTAACACTGCTTCTGAGAGCTCTGCTCTTAATCACTTTGCAGAGATGCAAGTGACAAAATAAGGTTTAAGGCTGTGAAAATAATAATACTCTTGAAGTCTTGGTCTATTCCTGTTAATTCTTGCACATTTCTGTGTCAAAACCACTCTGATTTACAGCTGGGTGAGCAATATGGAAACTGGAAAAGTAGCAGGTAGGACTGGCAAAAGGTTACCCCTCTGCAGCTGGTGGTCCAGACCCTTCTCCAAAGTGCTGCAAAAGCAGAAATCTGTGTACTGAGGAGGTGAGAATGAATGCCTTTCATTATCTGCAGCTGAGTATGAATCTGAGGTAAGTGGGCTAGCATTGCAGCTCACACCCAACAGAAGTAAGGGCAGTATTCACCTGTGTTTTGCTAGGTGGATGTCTTTGAGCAGATGGTTACACCTTGGTCACAAGTGATGTAACTGGCAAGTCTGAGAGGGGGTTGTCTTTGCATGGTATGGATGACATAAGGGTGAGGTAGGACAAGGTGCCATTCCCCCATATTTTCCCCAACTATATCATCTTATTCCAGATGGAATTGATGAGCTAAAGCAGCCAGGGGTCTTAAGCCACTTTTCTGTGGTTTCTGGACACCCAGTAATATTTGCTAAATATGGATCTGGAAACATGGGACTCTCTTGGCTCACATCTATGTGCAGATCAGATCGTCTCTGAAGGCATACACAGTCAGATTAACATGTTCAGGTCCAGTGAGATGTAACCAGTAGACCCAGAGACTCATCAGTGGTATAGAAAGAGAGGAGAGTCTTGTATTTCTTTACAGGAAAGTTCAGGAAAAAAAAAAGAAGTATTTTGTAGTGTCATTAGAAGGGCTGTTGTACTTGTAAAACCTTTGCCAAAGCTGCACAGCAGGGCAGCCCCAGTGACTGGCAATATTGTTCCTGTGCTTCGGAAAGTCAGATTCTGGAAGCTTTGCTTCCTGACACAGTCTTTTCTGTAGCTTCCCCGAAGAGTAGATTTCTGCTACTTTCACATCATGCCAAATGCAGATACGTGGTTTATTGAAGATCAGTTGGGTTACAGTTTATATTGCCTGTATCAAAATCATATACAAACTTGTAACATCCATGTGTGGGTGTCTGACCTAAAATAATTAAAAAAAAACCCCAAACAAGCAAAAAAGAAATCTACCTGCATCATCAAGTTGGTTTGCAAAACTAAAATTCAGTAGGTACACAAAATGTGCCAGCATCAGGTACTGGGTTTTGCTGACAACACTGGTAACTTTCTGCCAGTCATACCTGTTACTTTTCCAGTTTCTATCTTGCTCACCCAGCTGTAAATCAGAGTGGTTTTGCCACAGAAGAGTAATGTGCAACAAGGTGGACACACATGAAGAACTATAATAGCTTACTTTTCCTCAAACTTTGGCCTGTACTATCAAAAACAGTAAAACCTTTGTTGAACATAGGTTGTATTGTGGACCTAAAAAGCCTGCCTTGAATAAGAGCCTCCGGTTGAAGAAAAACTATAAATCCTCTAACTCCATTTCACTTCATGAAGCCCAAAAGCCTTCAAGGAACTGTTTGTTGTATTTAGCAGAGAAACGCTGTAAACAAACACTTAAATTAAGATGAGGCACTTTTAAACAAAATGTGAGGCTAATCACCACCCCTTGACATAGTCATCTTAAGTGCAGCTCATTTCCTTAAAGTCTTACACAAAACTATTTGAGAGTTTTGAGCACCCATCTGAGGACAGCTGCCCAGAAGCTGTGGGCAGAAAACCTGTCCTTGGGCAGGACCTGCACATCCTCTCCTCAGGGCCAAATATATAGACTTTGAACAACTAGGATCAAGGTAGTGATCGTACTTGGCATATCACATGAACTGGTCTTTTTTTTTAATCAGGTCAGTTTTATTTCCCTGCTTTCCCCTTAAAGCCTTGCTGTGTTGCGATCTGAGCTGGAAATCCGTAAACTTGACTCTTCACCACTGTATTTCAGAAAGTAACTCTTTCTTGATTCATGATATAAAGCCTTTAGGTTTTTCCCTGGGAACCACATTCCTAGCAGATACATTGGTAACAGAAAGTACCTTGGTCTGATCCTTAAAAGGCTTTAATCAGAATGATTTTTGAAAATCATGGATTAAGCTCCATCTATGCTATAAAGAAACCATTTTTCATTAAGCCATTTTCAACCAAACTGCATTTGCCCACGACACTAAATCATGTAAACAGAATATAAATCACTTAGAGGCTTTATAAATCATGTTGGTCACTGAAAATAAATAAAATTAAAAAACAATAACAACAAAAACAAAAAAAAACAACCCCACAAGTGTTCATTTAAAAATGAGGTAAAAAACCCCAAAACATTTCCTGCATCTCCATTGCCCAGTGCAGCCTCATTTAACTGGGGTGAAACTTGTAAGACAGTAGCTTTTCAGAACTGAGGTAAAAGTTGGTAGAAGCAGTCAGGAATTTTTGGACTAAACTTTTCTTCTTCCTCCACCCACAATGAAAAAAAAGCAGTCATCTGTCAAAACTGAAAATGATTGATGGCAAAGGTTTTCAGCAAGTCTCTCAGCTTTAAAAATATTCAAAAGAACCTTTGAATGATCCAGAACTGCTGTTTTGACATTTTTTAAAATGAAAAGTTTTATTTTCTAATTGAAGGAAACAAGTGAAAACTCCATGCTCCTTTTGTACTAAAAAGAGTCAATTGCTTAGAAAGGTCACAATCAAAATATACTCTTTGAACATTATTAAAGTAAAATATTTAGTTTGGCTCCATCTTGATTTTATTTTAGAGATTTTCATCCAAGTTCTAAATGACCTTTAATCCCTGGTGGGAAATAGGAAAAATACTGGAATTCTTGAAAACCCTGATAGGGTGAGGAAGCTCATTTCCATCCAGGTTCAGTAGCTCTTTCTCTTACTCCAGTTCCTCTGGAAGGGCACTCAAGGCCATCTGTTTCTTGACTGCTTTAAGATGGCTGAAAAGTAGAAATTAAGTTACTTGCAGGTTTTAATTCTCAAGAGCCCAGAAACATGGGGGTAAAAGCCCAGTCACAGAAAGTCATATCCTCAGCTTGGGTCAGCCAGAGCAGCAGACGGGCAGGTCATGGGGTCAGGCTTTATCTTAGACCTATCACATACTGGCACAAGCATCTGCAATGGTAACAAATCAGGGCCTATGTCTAAATGGAAATGTGAACTATACTGGCTACAGTGCTACCTATGTTGGCCACTGCTCTGCTGGTTTTTTTTCACATTAATGTACCTTCTGAGTCCATTTTAAAGAGAAACTAACAAGTCAGCCATTGATTTACCATGGGACCCATTAGCAGCAGGCATTTAAAACTGCAGACCATTTACTTTAGCTGTATTATGGCCCTGCTGGTATCAATCACCATAACATCACAGACATCAGCAGGGCTGCACCAATTTATGTGATCTGAGGATCTGCCTTACCTTTACAGAGGTATTTGCAGTAATTCAGCCTTGATTCCAGGAGTGGTTATTTGCAGCTGGACTCCTTGTAGAGCCTCAGCAAAATAAAATTAGGTGAAGCAATTTCTAAGGCAATTTAAGGCCATTAAACATGACCAAAAACTGATTAACATTGTTTGTGTGATTTACTGCACTGGCTAAGCACTGTTTGGTTAAAAATGACTTAGTTAAAAATGCTTTTACATGCAGCAGGGAGCTGACTTAATCCATGATTTCAAAACCACTGATTTTAGCCAAAAATGGAGGGTCAGATGCAAATACCCTAAGCACTGCCAAAGTAGTGGCCCTAGGTATTCTTTTAAGGAGGAAACACAGGTCTCATCTCACATCTAGCCCTGAAACCAGCAGGTCTCCACCGATAAACTGTGGTGCAATGTCACAGCATTCCTAAGAAAATCCCTTCATTTATGCAGTGAAGTTTCATTCTTACAGGAGGTAGTTTGCAATGTAGAAAGGGAGCCATAGCTGCCAATTTGTGGAAATGTTGTCACCTATCATAAATTTCACCCTTCTCTGCCCCAGAGGCCTCCCCTCTTCAGCCTTTCCAAAATGAGGAAACTCACTTTGGAGCATATCTACATATGCACAGCTCCCTATCAAAGACAAAGAAAATGCCTTACGTGTCCAAGGCAATATTCACAATGCTCTCTAATCTAAATGCTGTCTTCTGACAGCATCCCTCTGTCACTGTTTCTTAAATAGGTAGGAGTGTGCAGGAGAACCCTTAGAAAGCTGCTTTTAATTGCTTAGGTTGTGCACCAAATTAAAAATTATCTCATTCAACAATTCTCTGGCCTAGATTTGTTTCCTCCCACTGCCAGATGCAACTTATTGGCACCTGTTCACCTTCTGATTCCGAGGTGAGCTGGCAACACCTGTTCTGATTTAATTTGATGAAGGTAAATCACTGCACATCCCCTAGCAGCAAGGATCCATTATCAGTAACTACATTATCTGCAGCGTACTAAACATTTGCTCTGAACACACTTACAGGAAGATAAGGAAAATAATAGGAAGCATCTCAGTAAGCAGTTGCCAAGCTAAATTTTTCCCTCTCTAGGAGCACCTAGCTGTGTGGGCAGGGGGGAGGAAAGTGAGTTTACCATCAAGCTTTTGAAACCTGTAGATGAATGCAGATAATAAATCTGCATTAATGAATGAGGACTTGAACCTCTACTCAAGAGGACATCTGCAGGAGGTGGAGGACTTATTTTGGGCTGTATAAAAAAGAAAATATGCTTAATGGTTGAAGTTGTAAGGGAGAGCGGGTATAGTTTATGAAGGTGGGTTATCACATTTCTCCAAAGGACGCCTGCCAGAGCTGTGTAAGTGGGAAGAGGAAGGTGGCTTCTTTGGGTTGTGGGCACTGTGTAGCATACAGCTGTGCAGCTCACTGCCTTTGCATCAGTGGGTTGCAGGGCCATTGTGATCTCCCAGCTGCCGTTGGGCTTCTCATTGGGATTTGAGGAATTCAAAAAAGTCAATGAGGGAAATAAAAAGCTCTTTTGGCAGTGTAGGAAAACAGACCCAAAAGGTCCTCTAAAAGGAAATGCAGATTGTATGTGAAGAGCATAGGCACAGCTTTAGAATAGATTTCCTTTTTGAGCCTCTTAAACTCTGTCACAATGCGCAGCTAATGCATCAGTAAGCAGTGAGAACTGCTTCTCCTAAACAAGTCCATTTCCCAAACAGTAACTCTCAATGCACTTTTCCCTTCTTCCTTACAGCTCCTGTCCCAGGAATGCCCAAGTCCCTTTCAGAGCCAAGTACATCATAGTTCCCACTCTTTACCTTTACATTAGCAAATGCTGCCCCATATTCTGTCTCAAACACTGTCATAAAATCAGACAACAGACCTAGAAAGTACAGAGCAGAGGTGTTTGCTCAGAGACATGTTTCTCAGAGGACCTCAGTGCAGCAGCCACTGGTATGCTGTACTGCTGGCCCTTAACACCAGGACTTTAATTTCACTCGTAATTCTACAGCAGTCTCAAAGCTGTTCATCTACGTCAGGACATAACAGGACACAGCGCAGTTTTGCTTGCTGTTCACTGCTTCCCGTTTGACTCAGCTACCACCCTCTGTTGTTTCTTTTTAACAGCTCAATTTTGCAAAGCTCAACAGTGAAACTGCAACCAAACATAGTTCACATATGTGGAGAATTACCTCAGAGGCATTAAGAGAGAGCAAAAGCTTCCATCAGCTTTTGCACAGGCACAGCAGCTGACATATGGCACAATGCAACAAGCAACCAAACCCAGAGCTATTTGGCAGTGACCTACACAGCTGTTGGAGTAAGAACCAAGGCCTTAGGGCACAGTTCAAACCTTTGAACGAGAAAAAGCAACTTCTCCATTCTTTCTCATGATGCATCCATCTGTGGCACAGCTAATATGTGGAATGGGGACATACCTATTATAACACTCTGTGCTATAAAACAGAACTCTAAAATTACATTGTGGGGTTCTCTACCAAATACTGGATTAAAGTAATTTTGTGTTCAAGTGAAAAGGAAGGGGTTTATTAATATTTTCCCCTAACCAGTAGACTGAAGAGTCATTCTGGGGTCCCACAAAAGTCAGACCCAAACACTTCTGCTCCACATTTCCAGCAAGAAATGTTCTTAAACAAAACCTTTCCTCTGGGCAAGACCAGCCTCATACAATGGGTTTGGGAACTAGGGATTAGAAAGAAAATGATAGTTGTAAAGGAATGAGGATTAGGATTTAGGAGTGGCCTGAAGGTGCAGAGTTAAAGAGAGGGGAAAATCAAGGTAATGCATCTGGGGAACATGGGGAGAGGAATGTGAATAAGGAATAGGTTTTTTGCCACAATGAATTTACGTGACTGGCAATGGTGTCTGAAAAGGCAGATGCTAGGGAGGTTTGCAGAGGCGGGAAAGTAATTTGAAATGCATTGCCATAGAAATCTGAGATGCATTGATGCAGGGGTAACACAAAGTGTATGTGAGAGAAGGGCTGTTGTGATACCAATAGAAAGCAAGAGGTAAGGACTGCCACAGAAGGAGGAGTGCAGGGAAGGATAGGCATGTGGTGCAAAGAGGCTAAAGGAAGCCAGAGATTTCAGAAGGAAAAGCTATCTGCCAGTACTGAAAGTGGTAAAGAAGTTCAAGGATGAAATAATGTAGACAGACCACATTAATATAAAGAGAGCTGCTTGGTGCCTGGCTGTTACCATGAGGAGACATGATTCAGTCACACCCTTGCCACCACAAAAGGGCTGAAACTGTAACATACATCTTCCAATTATTGCTATGATTGAACTACAAGCAACACTTCCCTCCCATGCTGAAAGAAGCTGCAAGTCAGGGTGTTACTCCTCTGAAAGTGTAGTCCTTGACTAGCTTGTGGTTTCTTCAGAGTAGTTTGGTTTATTTTTCATTTTTTCTTTCTTTGGAAAAAAAGTTTGCTGACTTTGGCACCATGACTTGAGCAGGTTCCTTTTTTCTCTGAGGGTCTTGCACCATTTCCCTGAGACACAAAACAAATTCAGACTGGGAAGCACATACTAATGCAAAGCAGGATGAGACAGTGTCCAAGAACTCCCTTGTGACAACATGGCAATGACACAAACACAGGGGGTCGCCAGAAAATCACAGGACAAGTCCTAGAAGCAGAATGAGGTAAGGGGAGTTGCTAGTTCCAATAAACTGAAGTCACTTGAAAGATGCAGAAATTTCCCCAAATTGGGAACAATGGGTTCCTGGAGGTGAACAATTCATAGAAGACAGCAAGAATTCAGGAAGAAGAGAGTCATTTCCTTTGGGAGATGTTTTCAGTGAAACCGGTCCAACTTTATAAAACCGAGAAAGCTATCGTTTTTCCTGCAATAAATCCCCATCACACCACATCAGTTGGATCTAAGTCCAAGTAAGAAGTTACACCACTAGGAGAAATATCCTGCATTGGGAAGTCAGCTTACTTCTAGGCCCCACAAGACAGTAAAAAATTAAAAAATTTAGTGGTGAACTCAGCCAACACATGAGTTTTTTGGGCTAGTTCAAAAAGACCCAAGCCAGCTTTCAGGAATTTCTGTCTATAAGCCCTGCTATTTGGAAGTCAGCAGGAAGAAAGGAAAGAAAGAGCCTTCCACCTGATGAAAAGAGAAAATCCCAGAGAACTAACAAGTGAAGTCACCATGGTTTCCCAACTCTGAAATGTGGAAGTTCACAGTCACTTCATCACATTATACAGAAAATCCCTAAAGTAATCCAAGGAAGAAGGGTACACTCATCACTATCATCATAACCATCCTCCTCCTCCTCATCATCTCTCTCATGCACACATGCAAGCACAAACATGCACACTAATATAGATTTGTACAAATACACATTTCTGCTTCTTGGCATCAAAATGGGTACAAATGGAAGCAAACCTTTAATTCCTCGATGCATAAGTGTGTCAATGTGTAATGAGCATCCTTCAGTGAAGTGATGGTGAGACAGTGAGATGTTATGAATAACCATCTATTGCAGAAAACCTTAGGGAGGAACACATTACACGGGAGTGCAGAGCCACTGCTTTTACCAGTAATACCAAACACTCAGAGAGGACAGTGTTTCCCTGTCCTTCTCAAAGAGCTGTGAAGGTGAACAACCACCAGAACCATTTTACAGAGGTGGATATGCTCACAAATGTTGCCACATAGGCAATCATTGGTGTATCTGGACATAAGAAGCAAGTCTAATTCACTAGTCCATGTGTTTTTCACATACACTGGGCTTCCCTTCATGAGTCTGTAAAAAGAAACAAGGTGCAGAGTTCTCAACACCACCCCAGTGTTCTCAGCAGCTACAAGAAAGGGGTACACATTTTCATTTAATTACAGTCTGTTTCCTTCAGTGAGGCTGGGACACTGGGTAAAAGACTGTTGTGTTGACTACCTTCTCCAAACACGTGAGAGACCTTTGAAAAGCTGCAAAGAAAGTGTCTCATTGAAGTCTATGATATCCCATATTACAAATACATAATTCCACAGCAATTACATATATTACATAATACAAATCACTTCTACATCAGGTAAAGAAAGCTATTCCTGCTATCAAGTGCAGAAGTCTGATTCAATTTTTTACAATACGATGCTCTCCAGAGTGAGCAAATTTGGTTTGGCTTTCTGCAGAATACAATTACAGGCTTCAAGCAAAAGAGTCTGATGAAGGATTCAACAGTATGTCTTTGTAAATTATATTCTGGGGTTTGCATTTTTCTCCCTATTTGATGGGGTGAGGGAGAAGAGGCAATTGCTTAGAATGGGACTTGAAGAAAACATTTCAGTAAAAAAGTGCAATTCAAGAAAAAGTTCCATATGATTCAGAGAGCAGGTGTGTGCAAAGTTGAACAGTGGCAGGCAAAAAATGGGGGAGAATTAGGGAACTGCGAGAGAACTAGGGAATGATCTAGCTGTTCTTTGTGCGGTCCAGTTAGTATGATATGATGCACTCTGGAGACAAGTGTGCACACGTCTGTTCCCTAAGGACTATATCTGATTGTGCAGATGATAGAAAAGAAACAGATACAGTCCCTAAGAATCTGGGCCACCGCACTGGCTGACACAATATACAATATTAATATATCTATATAGAGAATTCTGCTCATTCAGCATAATCATCTTTTTCTTGGTTAGTTCAGTCACTATCCAGGTTTTTCTCACCTTTTCCTTTTTTTTTTCTCTTTCTATTCATTGTGCTCAATCAGGTCTCTTGTAGCCTGGCCTGGCTATGTTTGGAGAACAAATACCACTAAATCTTTTTTGCATTTATACTGTGAAGCCTAACAAGCATCTTCATTAAAAATCTAAGATATCATTAAGGTATTGTTTCTCATATTGTCAATTGTAATGGGGAACAGAGAATGTACATTGCATTACTTAGTTTTTCATTTGATCTCCCTACAGCAAGCAGGAGAGGATAGGGAAGCAAGTAAAGCAATAAACAGGAGCTTTTTTTTTTTTTTTCTTTCATAGCTGGATGGTCTTCTGACACCTGCTTCATGTATCTAGTGATGTGTGCTCCCTCCAGCCTCCTAATATCTGATAGTCTAGGAATGATACCCACATCATCCAAATGGTCTATTTTATTCTCTAACCATAAATTATTGTTTCATCAGATGCAACCCTCAGTTAGATATGTCTCAACCTTTACACTGCACGTCCCCAGCCTTTATCAATGCTATTCTAAAGGGCAGGCATACTCGATTTAATAGTCTTTTTACTTTCCCCTTCATTTTTCTGTCTTTTGTGACTTAAACAATCAATCTTCTCTCATTTTTTCAGTTTAGAACTTCTATTTTTATTCTCGCTTCTGCCTATGTCTCCTTTGTCTCAAAAACCTGTAAGCAAATAGCATTTTCTGTGTTGACACAGCTCTTTCCTTCCCAATGGCAAACTTCACTCTGTGTTGAAATCAGAGGAAGGGGATTGTTGCTTTTGGGGCAGTGACTTGGAAAGAAATAAACTGCTCAGAGGAACTGGGACTGCTGCTTTTGCACTGGTGCTTCAGGATGCCTCCCAGAATCCCAGCTACCCCATCATCAAAACTATCTCTGCATTTGGGTGTCCATCAGCTGTTTAGCATTATGCTATAAGATGATACGTTAGGATGTAGGTTAGGGTGTCTTCTCCAGCGTGGCAGTAATACCTTCCCCTCTAATGCTTCCTTGCACAGACACAAATTTAATTTCTCTCACAAATACCCCTGTGAGCAGGGAACTGTCACTGATGATCTTGAGAAGCTGGATACCAAAGCTATTCCTCAATTTAAAGCCCATCATGATTCACATGGTAAAGCCCAGCTGAGGTCCTGGCAGCTTCCTGGAAATGCGACTAAGCTCACCTCTAACTGCACCTCCCTTCTACTCTCCAGCCATACACACAAAATGGCACACAGAGAAATTCCCCAAGGCTCTGAAATGCGGAATGGTTCTTCCCATGTTTATCACCTTCACATTGTGTCATGGCGAGCCAGTGCAGCGCTGAGTGATGGAGAGCTTTTTCCTTTGTAAGCATGTACCAAAGGCACTGCTCAGATGAGGAGTTGAGAAATATGATTTTTCCCCCTCCCTCTTTTGTTTGTACTTTGTCCCCCTAACAAAAACCAGCCATTTCTTGCAGCCTCTGCAGTCAGTAGGGATTTTGTTGCAGAGCTCATCAGTCACTACTTGTCTTATAAATACAAAATGCCAGCACAGATCTGTCAAGTCTCTTCCTTGCCACATGACACTTACCTCTCTGTTCTCCCACAAACCCACCAGTCTCTTCCCATTTACATTCTCCAGTATCTCCAGGCCAGCAAGACACTCACTATCGGTTGCCAAAGCAATTTTCCAGGTGTGGATTCCCTCTGTGCCAGTTTTGCCCACTGTCACCCTGGCTCTCCTGAAGTGTCCTGCAAAAGAGGCACCCAACACGCGCTAGTGGAAGCAGAAACAGGGAGCACATTATCCCAGAGGACTCACCAATCTCCACCTCACCCCCTGGGTAGACAAAGATATGTCAGGCTTCCTGTGACTTAAATCTACTTGGAGTATTTCAATACCCACAATGACATCCCAGGGCAAGGACTGCTGTTGTTAATAAAGCTGCCTCCTAGTCCCAGGGAATAGTCTATAGGGCAAAAGAAGGAGACTGTGTTACCCCACATGGGCAAGGATGCCCCATGCATTCATGCCAGGGAGACATCAGAGCAAAGCCTACGAAGTACCAGGCCATCAAGAACACTAATAGTTTGTGCAGTACTACAGAGGAGGCTGTTTCAGCAACAACTCTTTTGTGGCTCCATAATACATCACAGAACTTCAATTCTATTTGGACAGTGGTTGTTTCCAGGAGTGGGTGCAACTTGGATGAGAATGTGGAAATCCCTTTCCTCCACCAGCCTGTGCTCTGCTGGGCAATGTCATAGACCACAGAGTGGGATGCAGGGTTGTGAAGAGTGAGAATGACTCCTTGGTTGGCTGCTGTGCAGCTGCGCAGCCTGTCTCTGGCTGCCCACACCTGGGATCAAGGCAGAGGTGAGAAGCATGATGCACATGCACAAATGCTGTTAACGGAGACAATGGGCAA
This sequence comes from Actenoides lindsayi, assembly GCA_025331215.1. Lineage (NCBI taxonomy): Eukaryota > Metazoa > Chordata > Aves > Coraciiformes > Alcedinidae > Actenoides > Actenoides lindsayi. The sequence continues at coordinate 359,412 of WTSP01027108.1, read as the reverse complement.
ATATGGTGCCTGAAGCTCTCACAGTTCACCCCTTTCTATCACTATCCCTTCTTCTCCTCCCCAGATAAAGCTACACCTTTTTCATGCCAGACTAGGAAAGCATAGAAGTCAAACTGCAAAAGCGCAGGCAAGTTTTACTCAGATGATATTCCTGGGTCTTTAGAAACCTCTAGTGTATGTCAAAACTCCCACTTCCTCTCACCATCTGCCTTCCTAGTTCAAATTCTACAAGTTTCACACAAAGCTTCAATTTATTTCCCTGTAAGCTTGTTTTGCTGAGGTCCTGTGACTTCCACAGCAAGCACTTCTTTTAAATACCTAATCATGGCCTCTCAAAGCCAGTGCGAGATCCTCTATCAAATTAATATACTGGAAATCTGGAAAGAGCCAACAGTTAATGTGTGTGGTCCCCTCTGACTCACTCCTGCGCTATGCCATTTTACATGGAAAAGGTGATGTATGTGCCAAGAAGAGGGAATGTCACTTAACACAGCAATAGTTACACAGCAGGTAAAACAGGAAAACACTCTCCTGCTGATGAGGATATGTATGATATGGAAAGGTCAGTCACTTCTGAAGGAAAGAAGTAAAGCTGGCTCATCAGAATATATCTTGGGATACTTCCCAGAAGTCCCATTTTTCACTCATCCCAGACTCTTAGCAAGTCTAACTGAAAGATGTCAAATACCTTAGAAACTAGGACTAAGCTACCTTCAAAAATACTGTTCTACCACATTTTCACAGACATTACTGACAATGGATTTCACAAGGATAATATTAAGTTCTACTTTTCTGTTCTGTTCCTATTCAGTTCAGACTCCTCTTCTTGCCAGGGGATGCAAACAGCACCTCTTCCTCCAGGAATATCTGAATTCAAAGAGCTCTCTTGTCTCACTGCAGGCTTTATGTAAGGATCCCACCCTCATTAACTTTAAAAGCTTCTGCTTACAACTGCCAGCATGAGAAGATGGTCTTCCTGTATAGGTCTAACAAGACTATATTCTTCTGTAAAAGTAAAGAAATGTATCTACTACTTGGTAAAGCCGTGACTCTGCAAATAAATTCATGTAGCTAAATCTGTCTGGATTCCCAACTCATCCATAAAATGATGGCCTAAAACTGAATGCAGAAGTTGCCAAGATCAGAGAAAGCACATTTCTCTTAATCTTATTTGGACCTCCGTGTATATACATCAGTAAAAGATTGGTTTATACATTGTACATCATGTTTCAGTTCTTTTACCAAAAAAAGAGAGCTGTTTAAATATTTTCTTAACTGTTAAAGGGAATTTCTTTTTATAGTTCAGATAATTAAGCATTGAGTATTGAAGTTGTAGTGATCTATTTGATACAGAGAGAATAAAAGATTTGAAGAATTTTAAATTAAAAAATATAACTCAAACCCTATCTGAACTGACTACTGTACACTTTGAAATTAAAGGCTGATATTTTATCCCTATTCCTACAAAGTCTTCCAGTTAATGGCTGTGCATATTTATAGCATTTAAATTAGTTACTTTCATTGTCTCATATTATTCTATGAATATAAGAGAAAGTTATGAAAAAAGGGGGATTAAAAATTATGAAAATAAGACAAAGTTGAAGTTTGTTCTCTAGTCCATATAAAGAGCTAAGGCAAGCAATATTTTGTCAGATTATAGTATCCTATATTTCTTCCTATTCCAATAACAATAAAAAAGTGATTTGATGAAAAAGAATTTTCCTACAGCTTCTTTCTAACTTTCTGTGCAGCCTATTCCCTTTTTTTTGTTTGTTTGCTTTTTTTTTGTTATCTGCAAAATAAAATGGACTTGAGCTGTACAGAAATGTAGTGAGAGGCAAAATACCAGAGTTCGGTATCTGCAGAGACATCAGGTACCTGTTATAGCCATCAATTCAACAAACCACTTAAACATGCCTATTCTTAGCCCTGGTTGAAGCCCTATGAGGCTTGCACACATGCTTAACATTTTGCTGCATTAAAACTTGGACTAAGTAGTAATGACTGTGTTTTAATTCGGTTTGTCGCTGCTAACATTAAAAAATGTACTTATTACTGCCTCTAGTAACAGTATCTATTGCACTGTGGCCCTAAAAATTACTCCACAAGCAGAAATCCCACTGAGGTGGATGCATTAGTGTATGCTGCTTAAACGGCTAAATAAATATCCTAGTTCTTGCTATCCTCTTCAACGACACATCCTTGGGATTTTGTGGGGGTCCCAATAGCAGGCTAGGACATTACAAGAAGGTGGTGGTTGTGCTCATGAGGCTGGAGCACAACGGTGGCCACAAAAAGAAAGGCAGGAATGTGACATTGAGGCCAAACGGTGTAGAGAGTAGTTGGGAGGAGAAAAATTGTCTGGGAAACAGTTGTATAAAGTATTCAAAGAACCAGTAATACAAGCTTAACTTCCCAAGCCACAAAGCTTAAGAGAGGGTTTGACAGGTAAAATGCATAAAACTAGTCCTGAAGGCAGGTCATCACGTTTAACAAGAAGAATGCTCTTCGGAGATGCTTAATTTCCTAAGCGCTTTCTCTCTCATCCATACATCCACACACTATACTTTTTGTGAGATATTTTCAGATAGGGGTAGTTTCAAGGCTTTCTCTGTGCCAGCTTTTTGCAAGCTGCCAGGTCAAGTGTCTGCCCCATCTGCTCTCCCCCTCCTTTTTCTCCCTGCTCCCTGTTTAAGCCGGGGCTCTGCATCTGCTTCCGAAGGAAGGAGGCATGTTTCAAATCTCCAGGAAACAGGAGACTATCATTGCTCTGGTTCTCTCCAAAATTCAGATAATTGATTAATGAACTTTTCCTCTCTACTCATTTGAAGCAGCAGGAGGAGATGGAGGTAATTATGGCACTCATAACTGAAGGTTCAGTACTGTGTGGTTACAACAACCAAAAAGCTGGGAAGAGGAATGTACATTACACGAGGTTTTTGAGAGTTTGTCTAACCTCAGGAATGAAAGGGGTATCAACAACAAGTCCTTGCATGCTGTGCTGTTTGCGGTCTTCTTATTTCCATACCACGCCTGACAATGAAGAACCCACAGTAATTCCTGCTATTGTGGCTGAGCTTACCTGTAAACTCAGGTTCAGAGACATTTGCATATCACCACATATCTGATCAAGTCCACTGCAACACACACTTAATCTGTTTGTTAACCACCTCATAGCAAAGGTTGGAAGCAGACAAAATACTTTTAAGCGCACTGTTTGCAATGTCAAGCTCACAGTGAGTTAATCTGCATAAAAACAAGTTCAGTTATCTTCAGGGAAGGGACTTCAGAGGATAATTCAGCTATAATAGGATCCACATTTTTTCCTACTGATCCCAAGCCACTGTTTTACATACACATGAGTCCCTCTTATCAAACCTTCCTCCCTCCCCTCTTCTTTGCAAAGAAAACAAAGCCGCGCACACATAAAGTCATATTCTCTAAAGCCTGCAATTTATAGATCTCATGTCTTCAAGGGGTTGCAAACAAACAGCTCACTCTCCTCTGACAGCCACAGAAATCCACTGACATGGCAGAAATAACTCTATGCCTCGGCAAGAATGGGTACTTGCTCCCAAGTGGGGTACCCAGGGGTACAGATCTCCAACATCCAGGCAAAACATCCACTGCCCTTATTTCCAGAGGGTGCCGTAACTTCAATTTGCGTGCTCTGAAATCTCTGGTACTAAGGGGATTAAATCAAGCCTTAGCTTGTGGGTGAACTCAATTCATTCAGTAATCAATCACCCTAAAACATTCCAAGCAAAAAGAAAGGTGTAATTTGTAACTAAGACCAGAAGAAAGGGAAACAAAATCAATATAAGAATATAACCAAGTATGGGCAAGAGTTTCAGCGTAGGATTACTAACAGGATAAATACAAATACTTAGAAAACAATTACACAGAAAGCTAAATAGTCCTGGGATGATATATGTCAAGAGGACTGTTGTACAGAAAGGCAAAAGCCAAACATGAGAAACAAGAAATGAACAGGAGAGAACGGAAACCATCTTTGGTTTGTTTTAAACCTACATTCCCAACATTTTTAAATATCCACAAAACCATAAAAAAAGTATATAAAACACTGAAATGTACATAAAACCATTACATATTCGTTCAAAGTATTTTAATGGTTTTAAAATTCCTGCTTGTAGCTTAAAATTCCTCGTTGCTTGAGACAAAGAAACGATTTTTCAGCAGGACGCTTAGCTTCCTGTCAGGTGAGTTAATCTTTGCAACTTTTGTATGAAGAAACAGCTGAAAATCTGCAATTTCCTCTTTTTTTTTTTTTTTTAGTGTGTTATTTTCCTCATTTCAATTAATTATCTAGAAGCACAATCAACTTAGCAGGGTGCCTTCAAAAATTCCTTCACTGCAGTGATACACCACAGAGCAGAGAGTTTAACTAGATGATTTTATTAGGGAGCCAATTAACACTCAGATCCCCAAAAAAGCAACTAATCCATCTTTTTATTTTACCCCTCTAAGCAAAATCCACATTGTGAGTTTGCAGTCAACCCCCCTGTTACACATCGTGATTCTGTATCCAGAAAACACTTTTGAAGATATGTAATCCTGGTTTTTTAAGAAAGATAATTTGCCTTTTTATAGGAAAGCAGCCATCCTTTGTTCTACTCCTTACCAATAGGTAGGGAACAAATGAGAGAAGATGAATTAGAGTACAGCTTCAACTAAGTGACTGTGAGCAATGACACTTGAAGTGAGAATGGGGATGGGTTTGCTGCCTATTACAGGAAATACAGCCTGAACTACTCTGGTCAAAAGACAGGACAGCAGAGATGAAGGAAATAGAGGGTGTTTGAAAGGAAAATGCTGCCTTCTGTTCAAGAAAAATGACAACATCTCTTTGTACAAAATTTGAAAATTTTGTGGGGTGCAATTTTTAGTAATAATGTACCACTTAGTGCCATGAGTTGGTGCTGGACTTCTTTTCTATTTCCTTAAATCCACATTTTCTGTTCAAAACTAGTTAGAACAGAATTTTTTTGATACAGGTTTTATGCCTTGAATCTGTAAAATTCCACTCTGACCTAATGTGTCTGTACAGGGACTGCACTAAGAGGGTATTAGGTGGCAGAGAGTTAAATTTCCAAGGAGTAGAAATAGCAAAAAATATTCAATTTAGCATAAATGGAAATAAAAGTAAGGAATGATATGAAGGCATAGATTTACCGAGAAGGCACAATGAAGGGGCTGTGCTACCACCATTCACTTGGCCTGGAGTACTGAATGATCTTGCAGTTTAGCCTCCCACCTATTTGCAGAGGGGCTGGCTCTGCCTTCCCCCTCTTCTGTCTTCCCCTACTCTGTAGCTTTATATTACCACCTATGTTCAAAGCCAGAGGATACCCACACACTTGCATGTTAATGCCATCTCTCCAGAAATGCTGTCTCCTCTCCACAGTGACCTTCAACTTTCTCCCTGTAAGGAGTGCCACACTGGTATTTGCCCATGCTGCTGTGGGACTACAAAACCCAAAGTTCTGAAAGGAATTAGCTAGGGAAGGAAGGAAGCAAGAAATGAAAGAACTGTATTTAAACACAGAGGTACATAAAAGAGTTGAGAAAAATAAGATGGGTTTTTACAAGTTATCAAATGGGAAAGCAAGTACGTCAATAAATTAAAAGGAAGGATGAACTCAATAACAGCTTTGAAAGGCCAGATTTTCAATTTCTGCTTCGGGAGGCAGACTGCAAGAAACGATCTTGCACAGACACAAAAACAGCTGAAAGGTCTGAAAAACACTTTCCAAAATCTCTGACAAGGTGGCAAATTGCTGATAAATGGTCTCCTGCTCTAAAATGGTGCACTCTGATTTTGGAGTCCCCAGAACATTAATGAAGGGGAAGGGGAATATCAAAATCTAAGTCCAGATTTCTCTCTTTAAATTTAGAACATGAAATCCCATGAAGCTAGGCTCTGACTTCAAAGAATAACAGCAATCACAAGATATATGCAACTAATCCAACTGGTTAGTTGGTGCTCTGTGAAGCCAGGTATCCACGATCGACTCTAAATAGAAAGAGACGGGCACTGCCAGACAACACATTGTCCCACTCCAATAAAAATGCACCTGCAGGAAGAAACTCTTCCCATGCTGCCTAATGCCAGAGTCCCAGGTGGTTAGCTTAGATAAGGTACTTTCAGACAGTTCATTTCTTCACCTTCCAAAAGCTGTCCCATCTTTTCTTGAAATTTGGCCTCATTTTTCTGTGGGTCTAAGTAAAAGCAGAGAAGCTAACTCCACTTTGGTTTTGCTAGGAAATATTTGCGTAGCTTGAAGCAGACACAAAGCAGACACATCAGTATTGATGCCTGGCCAGAGTGATCAGGAGCAATGTTTTTAGATGCAGCTCTTGGTACAGAGCTGGTGCAGAGCAGAGCAAAGAAATAAACAAACCCTAGGTATCTAACTGAGAAGTGCTGAGATGAAGCTGCAGAGGACTGGAAAACTAGGGCGCAGTAGGTTTTGGCACTGACCTTACTCATCTCTTGCTGGAAGGGAGAAAGTGGGAAACAGGCAAATCCCATTGCCTTATGGCAATGCTCAGTTGCTGGAGGTCTCAGCGTATTGCAAAGCCAGCCTTTGACAGTCCCCTCTCCTCTTCCCCCTTCTTCCACCTCATGATCTGCTTTCTGACAGTATCATGAGAATTACTGCTATCCCTTTCCCTAGCTTAGGTTAGCTGTATTTCAGTTTTGCATGTTATTTACTGATGACCTTCACTTCAGAAGATATCTGCTTTTTGTAGCCTAGCTGTGTAAAGACTGACAGCAACCTTCATCAGAGGATAATTTCCAAATGAGGAAAGTATACACGTGGGACTGTCAGAACTACTGAATTGATTTGTGCCTGCACTACAGGTCAGATTTCAACCCATTTTTCTTGAAGACAAACTAGACTGATTTATCCTCAGGGGCCTTGCCCTCCACTCCTTACAAGCCTCAAAACCCAGAAATAAATGATGTATGTTCATTTAGTACACCCATATCATGTGAGGGCAATCGATTCAATTACATTATAGCTACTGGAAACAAAGCAGCCATATGGCAAGCTTTCTACCCCAAAGTAAAGGATGCTGCACAGCCACAGCTTTGAATTGGAAGTTAGCTCCCTGCACGGATGCTGCCCCCTAAACAGGAGACCTGAAGGGAGAGCTTTCCCTGAGCCATGGGGAAATCTGAGTTCACGGCTGGTTAAGATAAGCATCTAAACCTTAAGATACTTCTCTGAAGCTTTGTCTGAACTATTCAGACCTCTTGAGCCTGCAAAATTGCAACAAAATTTTTGTGAGAAAAGGCATTTGTGTGCAAGTGTGTATGCGTGTGCAGGCACATAGGTACACACTTTTTATTACCTCTTAATGCTGGAGGAACAAGAAATCAGTTGAGAGAAAAAACAGCAACTGCACTCTGTTTTGCTTCATATGCCATGCACAGTGTTGGCTCTAAAGACATACAAAATTCAATCGTGAGACTAATCTAGCCTTAAATCGATAAAGTTCTGCCGGCTTCAATGGAGCAATTGCAGAGATATACTCCAGCCGCTGCTCTAAGCCCACCCATTTTCACACCCTCCCTGCTTTCCAACAGGCTGTCTAGGTTGCCATCCGGAGCTGGAAAATGCAAAGCTTCACAGCTATCTATGAAAGCTGAATATGAAGTAGGGTGGGGAAACGCAGCATGGTTTTTGGAAAAAAAAAAAAAATAATAAAAAGGACAGAAAAAAATTGAGCTCACTCCTTTCTTTAGCTGACGTTTTGTTCTGACCATTTCAGCATTTATCCAGAGCCACCTTACGAGGCTTCTGAGCAAACCTCCCTGTGGTTCAGAAAAGGCCCGCTATTAACAGGAGCTCTGGGAATAGGTATGAGTTGCTCCTAATGAATTTAAAATGTGACAGGAGCTTTGGGATTTTTGTGGTTTGCCTGTGAATCAGTTCTGACCATGAAAAGCCTGCTAGTTTTACCTCAACTAAGTAGAGCAGTTAACCTCAAAACAGGCAATATTTACTTGTGCTTCCCAATACTAAAGACAGGAAATGCCTTAAATGTTGCAAATACTGAGGTTATAAAACTGTAAATGTTTGCCTGTCAGAGGCACCTGAGAAGTTTTTACAACCCTCAGCTGCATGCAGGCAGAGTCACCCCAGCACTTGGGTTTTCCCTGACCTCTCTTTTCACCCATTTTACAGAATACTTCATGGAAAACAGATCTTTTTGTGCACTTCAGTTTCAAGGATACTGTATTACCAGCACAAAGGTAATTCAGGTTTCACTGAATTCTTTAATTAACTGTTTTCATTGATGGAGAGGTAAATCTCTCGGTTTATGTTTTGCTTTTGTTAGTTGGCTAAAGAGATGCTCAAAGCCTCAAGCGTGTTCCTCAAATATTTTAAAAAGAGGAATTCAGCAGGTAACTTTTGGGAAGACTAATTGTAATTATTTCTTTTTACAGAATGGCATGAATTCATGGAGTATGGAACATGCCAGGCCACAGTGCCACAGTAGTCTTTTAATACCACTTTTCTCCATGAGACCTTAAAAATTTGGCAGAGGAGTCTTCCTGGCTGGTGTTTTTCACTGTGAGTTTACTGCCTTGGGTATTTCCATGCTCATTCTTGCATAGGCCTCTCAGAAGTGAAATTAAAACCTGCAGTCTGGCTTCTCCGCTTGGCTGCACCAGCTTTACGACAGCCACAACATCCAGTGCAATTGGCAGTGCTGCAATTGTGCTAGTGGAGCAGTGCATAGAGGGGAGCCCAAATGGTCCAGACATCCACCTGGGGCAGGGCACCTCACCAACATCACACCAGCTGATGTGGCCAGGCTGGGTCTAAATGGGAGAAGCAGGTCCCTGCCAGGGGTCAGAACTGGGGACAAAATGCCCTCGCCTAGAAAACATAAAATAGCAAGTAATGCATCACCACACATATACACTGGATGGAAGCATGGTCTTCACCCACTATTTCAAGTCTGTACTGGCACTAGGATGATTTTCAGCTGGCTTTGCATACTAGCACAAGTCTATATGCCTTAGATATGACCATATACTCATACAGACCTTATTCTCATGCACCAATCTCACCAGGGACAGTAAAACTGTCTAACTGCACATGAGGGAAGTACCTTCAGGCCTGTGTTCAAGGACTGAAAAGATGCTGCTGGATTTCCTGATTTACCCTACTATGCAAAGAAAAGTAGGATTGCATGTTAGGAGTTTTTTTGTATGGTTTCCTCATGGAGCACCTCTGTAATGCATCCTTGTGCCACATGTGAAACTCACTGAAGGGAATTAAATCAACACAATCTTCCCTAACTCAAACAGAATCAACAACCTAGAACAGAGTTCCCGACAAAAGCCCACTGTAGAAGGGAGAAAGGTAATTTCTAGACTTCTGTTTTAACCATGAGCCATTACTAGTGCAGTCATGTTCTCTCTTTGTGGCTAGTGTTGCAACAGTAGGGACTGGGGTGTCAAGGGAGGCTGCGGGATTATTCAGGCAGCTGCCCGCTGCTGGAGCCCCTAATGCCACCCCATCACTGCAGCTGGGATGTGTGCTGGCTCAGCATCCTTCATCTCACTGTCCAGGCACCCTTTACCTCAGATGCTGTGACTGCTTTGTGCTGCCACAATGTAGGCCTGGGGACACCCAAGAGAGGGGAGTCGTGTCACTGGCATGGTTTCTGCTCTGCATGGCTGCCATGCTGCCCCAGTGACAAAGCTGCTGTGGAAAGGAGCTGGTATCAACCTGACTGTCACCAGGGAAACTAATTTCTTAGAAGGGACTCAGGTAGCTGCCAACATAATAATATAATTTAGGTGTGCTAATGACCCTGCACCTGCCAGCTCTATCCTGAATATGTTTAGCTCGCTGCCTTCCAGAAATGGTGCAAAATGATGCAGTAACACTCAAGCATCATGAGTCTTGTAAAATTATATCCATGGCACAGCTGAGCATGTTCTAGCTGAGTTTTTATTACAAATGACTATATATCCTTGTCATTAAAAAAGCTGCTAATTCATTATTTTGGACATTAACAGAATGCAGAAAGTATCTTAAAATAACATCTTAATTTATATTTTTAACATCTTGACACCTCTAATTTTTATTTTATAAGCTCCATTAATGTTTAACGTCTTCTGCTGCATGGCAGCCCATCTACGCTGACAGCTGTTGTTACAACTCTTCCATCTTTGATCCATCCAGCTGGTTGAACAATGAACTTAGTACAATTTCCTTCAATCCAAAATATTCCTACTTTCACTATTGTTTCCATGATAGGGTTAGATTTTTAATAACATACCACCTGAAGCAGAAACTAACATAAAAATATATATCAACCAAAGTTTTCTCCAAAATTTTAGTGGACTTCTATCTTCTCCCACTATCTCAGTATTTCACATGTGTGAATGCAAGGATAGCAAAATCACAACTGGTAACGTTACCAAATTGTTTGTCAGTTGCTAGTATATTTGGAGTTTGGACAAAAAAAACTGGTTAGGGGTAAAAGGGAGAATAAGCTATCTGACCCTTCATCAGTAACATTACTGCTCAAAAACTTGTTACTTATGATTTATACACACATCATATTTGCTACGTTTCAGGATTTTTGAAAAACGGACATCCTCTTTAAGGTCTCAAAGACAATCACCATATATCAGACTTGCAATCTTTTCATGAATTCATAAAAATGTATAGAATATTGTAAATAACAGTATATATATATAGGGGACACTTTTTAAGCTTTAAACAAATCTATCAAAGGGATTCTAAAGGCAACTTTAATTGGAAACCAGACAGTAAACATTTTTAATGAGTCAAGCTGAGCTGAACCTTAACATTCTTTTTGAATTTGTGAGTTTTCTCTTGTTCTTTAACATAACTGGAGGAGCTGCCAGTCTGGAGTTTCCTCCGTCTTATATGGGCCTTCATTAGGATTCACTCACAGGTCTCCAGAAAGGCAAAAAAGGAAGCACCTTCAGAAAATGCCATGTGTGACACTACTGAAGCTAGAAAGGCATATTCCGTAACAACTATCCCCCATGCTCAGGAAGACCACAGTCCCACTGGTGAATTTTCATTAAACACTATGCTCCTTAAGTTTGCAAGGTGGCTGGACAGTTTCCTTAGCAGCCAAGGAATTTTCTACCAAAACACACCAAGGATCCGTATATTGTAGTATCTTTCTTTTATAACAAGTTAGTGTTAAATACTTCAGAGGAAATTGTAAACAATGACCTTGATTTAGCAAAATAACATCTGCTTTGTTTTAAATGCGCTTAAGACTCCTGGATTCAGCCTTCATTAAAAGAAAATCACTTCAGTAGCACCTAGAATGTATACTAACATGTTGATTCCAGGTTACTTGAACATATTTTCACCTTGCATGCAAAATATTCCAGGAGGACTGAACCCTGTGCCTAAAGCTAAGTAGGAATTTAAGTGCTTTCTTAGCCAGGGATAAATATGAGCACATATTTTAGTGCACTGGTCAATCAGGTTATGTTGATACAACTAAATAAAAAGGAGCCAAGAACTGATCTTGGGCCCCAGGGCCAGAAAGTTGCCCTTTCTGTGGCAGGTTTGTCTTAGAAAGAAATATTTGGAATAGTTTGAAGAGGATCCAGGGGCTGAGCTGACTTGCAAAGCAGCAGGGACAATGAGAGCCCTCCCTACACACTTTTGTTTAGCAGTACAGACATAACCCTGAGGATCCTACACATCAGTTCTCATACCAATTTGCCATTCAGGTAGCTCCAGAGATTTCACTGCTGTTACTCCTGCCTACACCAATGCATACCCTTCAAAGGCCCTAATAATTTCCTTACTTATGTAATCCTAAAACCCAGGGAAAGCTTTTTTCTTTTTTTTTTTCCAAAACTGGAAGCTAATGCCATGAGGTAAAAATGTTTGTATATCCAGTGAATGTAAGGCTTATACACATTACTGATGATGTGTCCATTTCTGTTAATGCTTCTCTTTCATCTGTACTTGGGACTGGTCCATTTCACTTGTGCTCTGGAAGTGTCAGTAATATACTTTGATTTGTTGTCAGATGATGAATACAGACTTCAGCAAAACTTTCTTTGGGAGCAAGAGTGAATCAGAGCTGTATCTGGACCCTCATAAAAATATGATGTTTATAAACCTGTGCTTACCTCATTGAGTTTATCAAGCCAATTCACCTCAAGGGTAATTACCACCTGAAATGTCACAGGCTTTGTATACCATTTTGAATCTCCAGAAATAGTTCCTCCACTAAAGATTTTTCTTATGGCACAGTGGGGATGCTGATGTAAAAAGCTTGGCTGTAAATTGATGAATTTTAAAGCAAATATCAGTATTCTTGGAGCCAGGTTCCAGACCTCTAACTGATTGCACTTGACATGTTTGTCTTTATGAGCTTGACATGTTTGTCTTTAATATTTCTTTATTTACCTTAATATTTTTGACTGCTATAATCAGTGGATGAAACAACAGCTAGAATATTGTATGGAAAGGAATAATGGTGGAAGTTAATACTTTATCTCTAAGTACCAAGTTTATTTTCTCCCAAAACATTTCTTGTTTATAAGTGCCCTGGTTTGAGCTAGAAGAGGACTAATTCTGTTCAGTGATTTTACTTTTCAGTTCAGTCTCTTCTAAGTAACTGCACTTTCTGCAGCTAGCAGCATATTTTTGCAGACAGTGTCTGCTTCTAGCAGTGATAACACCCAATGTTTAGAGTTAGTACCAAAGATTGGTGTGCAGAAAGGCTCTTGTGTATATACTTGCTCCTACAGAAACTATGGTCACTGCTAAATCATGTATACCACACTGGGGTGCCATAAAAAAGGAGGCTGAACCTGCACGGAGGAGCGGACAGGACGGATGACCCAAAACTGACCTACAAAATATTCCATTTCATGTACGTTATATTCAGTATAAAGCTGAGGGATCATGAGAGTCAACTCTCTTCTTCAATGGCTGGCATTTGCACAGGACTCTGTCCATTCTGCCTTCAATCCTGATCCGTATGTTCCTGAATTCAATACCAGAATCCAGCTCCTGAATCTGCTGCTGAGTCCAGTCTGGGACTTCCCCAGTATCTGCTCCACAGAATCAGTGGTGATGATGACATAACTGCCATCAAGGAGGTTGGGTTTGATACTGGTTTTGAATACATTTGTATATATTTCAGTTTATTGATCTTATTTTCACTAAAGCTGTTTTACTTTTCTAATCCGTAAGTCTCTCTCCCTTATTCCCTTTCTCTTCCCCTTTGGGAGAGGGGTTAATAGAGAGCATCTGTCATTCATCTAGTGGCCTGACTCTTAACAATAAGTTAAAGCATCTTTAGACAGTCATAATTTTATTCTTTTTCATAAGGTGATGTGAGTACTTCACATAATGCAACTACACCAAGATCGTTTTACTTGATATTTCATAAAGAGATCAGATCTCAAAGGCAAAAGTGGAAAAAGGAAACATGATGGCAAACCATTCAAAAGAATAATTGGAACATCACAAGAAAGAAGTTTTCATTTTTTTTTTTGTAAATATCAATCAGAGAGTAGTCCCCTTCCCAAAATTAAGGAATCTGCAGATCCTTTTTACAGCAGCTGGCTAACCAGCATTTTTTTTTTTTCAATATTTTTATTGCTTCTACTGAATGTGAGAAAAGTAAGGTTGAGCTATGGAATGAAGCATGATTTACACTTTATCACTTAAACATTCAAGTGCTTATAGAAAAAATGCTGGAATGTGTAGGAGAAAGAAGACTTAATTATATATTACAATTCAGAGGTCCTTTCAGCCCATACCTCAACAGTTCCTAGCTACTCAGTCTGTCACTTATTTTTAGATTGAAATTTCTCTCTGTCGCACATGAACCTGTTATCTAATTTATAAGGTACTCCATCAAAACTTCCAGTTCTTAACCATGAGGTAACAGAAAGCATCAAACATGTTAACTAAAGGACCTCCCAGACAATTTTAATATGCATCTTTTCTAGTATTCTGCCTCCTCTTTCCTACTCCCTTTCTTTTCATTGTGTCTTATCTGTAATTTTGCATCTAACATGGGACAGAGTCTGAACGATGTAGCTAAATAACTAGTATTTAAGATTGAAGAGGGAAAAAAATCTAAACCAAGCCAACTCAGCCCTAAGCAAAATCAATATTCATAGCTTCATATGAGAGAGCATGGGGTGCAGATGTCACTTGGCAGCAGTAGACCCCTTGAACCAGCAACACTGCCATTCCAGGCAGCTGCCTAACCCACCACGTTCCTGCTACTGTCTTGGAGAACTGGCTGGCTTCAGGAGGGGTGAAAGACTCTGATAAGGGTCCCTCGCCCCCTTTATCCCACCATAGCCTGTTTTCAGTTAGTGCAGAAAATTGCAAACATGGGGCCATGTTCTTCTGCTGAAAAATTATACGGAGACTTTACTTTCCTGTGTATTATAGTTGCCACAAAGGTGTCCTCGGATTGAAACATGCCTTTCTGATGCAGCCCCTTGGAAAAAATTTTAAAGCCCCTGGACTAGTGCCAATTCTCTGACAATCTCACTTCTGCTTTACATGAACTGGGAACCATATACTAGATGGTGTGATCAAGAGATGATAATTACTGTCTTAAATCTAAAACTATGGCCAGCATACATGTAGAATATTTAATGTCTTTAACAAAAAAATAGAAATGTAAATACTTCTCTGCAAAGTCAAGGTATGTGTGTCCTATTTGGCAATTCTAATATCTTTCTGTAGCAGATCTGCTTTCATCCCTTAAAGCTCTTTAAAATAACACAGGAATACTCATTATAATATTGTAAATAGCTTTGTTCAGCTCTCTTTTCAGCAAAAGGAATAAAAGAGCCCACCTTGTAAAAATGGCTTCTTATCACTGTATTTCCTTTGTGACTTTCCACACGTTACACTTATCTTTAAACAGGAAAAAAAGTATTCGGTCTTGTAAAATCAATGAAGCTTTTAAGCAATAGAATCATCTTCTACTTCCTTTACGTGTCCTTTAAAAAATATGCAAGCTTTCCTAACTTGCTTCAGCTGGCAAACCCCAATCTGACCCTTTGCACCAAACCAGAGTAACTTATCTGCTAAGGGATGCTAAAGGGATTTACAAAACAGCCTTTTGTGAAGGAATTCTTCCCTTTACGCAACAAAATAACTTCCAGGCTAGTCAGTAGCTCTCATAGTTGCAGTGTAGGGAATATCTTATTTATTCATTCCCTGGGCAAACCGAAAAGTCACTGCAAACTTCAGCTTTCTCAATGAATAAAAAAGCTAATATCAAGAGGAGAAAATGCCAATTACACTTGGTAGAAACAAACAAAAGCATTTTACTTCTTATTTTCAGGTTATTTATCTAACACCTTTCTTCCTGGAAAATCTTCTCAGTTCAAATAAAATTCAAATTTAGAGGGTGAGCCAAAAACAAAACAAAAAATACCTTTTCTGATTTCTTATTTATTTCTTCCTTTCCCCAAAGACTGTTTTGTCCATTCTCCATAGTTGCACCAGCTTCCTTCCCTGGGCTCCCTGTAACCTAAACCTATAGATCAACAAGACCAAAAATCACCCTTACTTGGTGTTACAAGGAAATGCCACAGAACACATGTCTCTGCTGGCAGGGACAATCAATATAAACCACAGCAACGCACCTTGGGCACAAAACTTTCTGAGTAATCCATTTTAAACATGCTCCACCTCTGCCCCAACACGTCCAGTAAAACCACCTCTGAGCCTCAGCAAATGCGGAAGCTGGAACAGACTTGCCCTTTATGTTTAAAGAAACGAAAGGGATCGTGCCCTCCCCCTCCTCAATCCAGGTGCACCTGCTTCTGATCCCTGTGCTGATTGGGATATGGAGGGAGAGTGAAGGACAGAGTGTGGGGAGGAGATATTTCTGTGATTTTTACCACTGTAATTAACTTTGAGTCCTTTTTACTACCCCACACATTTCTGAGATCTTTTCATGCTTCTAGCCCAGCTGTCAGTTCCTCTTAGATTTAAGAGGAAACTCATTGTCAGGAGGTGTGTTTTGTATCACTACCAGCTGATGTACTTTCTGTTTGAGTTTACACCCTGTACTAAATCATAGAAATGAGCTCAGTGATTTCCTAGATTTTATTATAAGGAGGAGGGGAATAAAGGTGTATCATCATCCTCCAGCACTACTTCCCAAGGTAGTAAGGTTAAACAGGTAGCTGAAGGACGGGTGCTGACCCCAGCTGCCGAACCAGAGTGGGAAGATAGGAGCCCTGGGTTGCAGCTAATGGCAAGAAGGAGACAGAGCGGCCTGCAGCCACTGCCAGTCCTTCAGTCCTTCAGTCTGACTGCTTTGAGAAAGGGGAAGATGTTATCTACCAGCAGCAGGCACTCACAACTTGAGGCAGAAAGGGGCTTCACAAAGCCACAGCTCAGTCATATACTCCTTTCTCAGGACTGTTTGCCAAAGGCATCCCAGCATGAAGCAAATACATTGTATCTATCAAAAAGTTGCCTGAACACACTGTCACACCCTCCTTCTTCTGTCCTAAGGGCTGGATGTGGGTGGAGCTGTGCAGAGCAGTTACTCTTTCCCCCATCTCCAAAAGCCTGTAATTCCCTAGATGACTAAAGGGAACACCTATACATATTAGTGGCCTTCCTGTGTTTTACTTATGCACCACTTAAATCCAATTTAAATATGACGCTTGTTAATTTAGGCACACTGACATTTTCTATGTTGAGGGCTGGGCAACAGTTACAAGCGGAGGTGCCTATACTGCTGTGTGTCAACATTTTAAAAGCAGCTCCACAAATGTCACTATCTCTCAGCACGTATTAAACAGTTCAGGAGGATGTTGTTGAAGCTGCCAAAAGAGGTTTTAAAACTAGCGTGTCTCACAGGAGTCAAACACACAGCTTGCACTCAAAAAGCCTCTACCATCTTGCGGATGGATAAGTGAAGCAGACCATCACTGCCAGACAACATGGGGTTCGGCACAAGGAGACTGGGGACACAGGGACAAATAAAAAAAGACAGTACACGAGTGACAACAAGCATGACTAGGAAGAACTGCCAGTTTTGGGTGTTACAAAATGGGCTATTTAGCTGGCTTGCCTGACTGAGCTAGGCAAGGCAGCGGCTCTGCAGTCTGAAGCCTGGGTTGCACCTCTCCTTTCCTTAAATAAACAACCCTCTACTTTGCTGGCTGGCCTCTGGTAATCGCTTTCCATCAGACACCACTTCAGTGGGTGAACAACACTCAACAGGAACTCTGTTGGAAGCACGGGCAACACGATGCTGCCTAATGAAGGGCAGAAACCTCCACCAGCCAGTAAGACACTGTCAGACTCCTCTGCCCATTTGAGAAATATCTTGGTCCCTAAATATCCAGTTAAAGTGCACTGAGAGATTCAGAATGATGCCCACAGGTGGCACAGAGAATGAAGGATGCTTAGCCCCTCAGTTTAACACTTGTGCATCAGTAGAGACCTGTTAGCACAAAAAGAGCTGTATCATTGTAAGATGAGGGTATGATTAACTTTATTGACATGTGGGTTTGAAGAAAAGAATTGGTGCTAAGTGCTTTGAGACAAAGCACTACAATCTGTTTCCAGAGGGAACTTGGGAAAATAAACTTTAAAAAACAACAGTCAAGGTTAATATGAATTGGGAATTGGAAGCTGAATATAACACTTGATGTTTTGGTATTTGAATCAAGCCCAAACTTGATTATCACATTGATCAGCTGATTAAAATTAGTCACCTGAAACCTGGTATTATGTGCTGTGCAGGACATCAGAAGATATTGTTTACGTCAGGAAGCATAAAAGGTTATTTCATCTCAAATCTTCATTCCATGCTATGCTGTGGTGATGCCATTTATAAAGATAGTAGGAATGCCACACTTGAACAGAGCAAGTGTTATGTATGATGGCAAATGTTGTTGACTTATTCTGGGTCATTGGAGATTAACATTTTGGAAACTGCAGACATGTGGAAGATATGGTGTATGTTATATGGAGTCAGAGAACAAGTCTGTTCTTGCAAGATTTCAAACTCAATTATGCAGACACAAGAAGTGTAGATAAACTTTCCAGATTATATCAAATGAACTTTTGGTTGCTTATCTGAACTGACCCTCTGAAGGCATTTGGGATTATTCTCAATGTTGTTGTTGTTGCTGGTAATAACAGCAAGTTAAGAATTTAGTTTCAACTTTTGCATTTCTCAAGTCTGGTTTGCCTAATTGTGTAAGGGGATGGACAGATTCCAAACTCTTTGACCATTTTGTCATCAACATTTTATTATATCTAACTGATCACGATGAATAGTTGTTCTCCAGTGCAAATGTGAGCCTTGGAGTCACATTAGAAGCTTTGTGAATTGAACTATGAAAGACTTTCCTTGCTTTTCCAAGAGAATATACAAAGAAAAAAAAGCCCTTCCCAAAATACCAGTTTCAGGGGGACAATATGCTTGCTTCATGGTTTTGCCAGCTTCTATCACACACAGGTCAGGAACTTCACATACCTCTGTGCTATCAGGGAGTACTATCTGGTCAGTCCTGGAAAGCATTAAGGCAAGATGGACTTTCCATTTTCAGTCTCCACCTCCTAACCTGGATATGCTGCTATAAGGTCACTCCTCAGTTACTGAATGTGCCTAGGGCTGGGGGTTTTTGTGAAAGTGGGGAGAGAGCAGTGGACTCCAGGTTTTATCTTTCTCCTAGACACTTCCCCTTCTCTGCATTTCCTGGCCTGTGTGAGTTGGAGGTCACAGCAGGGCTGGTACAGTGGTGACACTAGTCAACCCTCAGTGGGAAGGGTGAAGGCCTCTAATGTGAGGTGCATGCTCAAGGCTTCAAGAAGAGCTGGAAGTGCCAAAGAGGAGGGCTTGGGCAGTGAGGAATGGGCAGGGGGAGAGAGGTCTGAGGTTGAAAGAAATGGGAAAACTACTGAGAAAGAAAGGCATGCAGGTGAGACTTCCTAGAAAGTAAAGGTTTGGGGACAGTACGGTTGGGGGATGCATAAGCTCAGGACCACTTGCCTCTTCATCTGATGCTTTCTGGTCAGGCTGCCAGGGGAAGGACCATGTGTGCATAGCTGCCAGGCACACATCCTCTTTCTCTGTTTTCAGAAATGCATGATTTCAGAACCAGAACTGTGCTGCTCTGGCTGTGCTGCACTCAGGCATAGGATCTCAATATGGCACTGCCCTGCAGATCCTGTGATCTTGATGGAAACTTTCTGAAGAGCTCAGGCCACATTTTACAGTTGTTTCCTAGTTAGTAAATGAAAGAACCTAGTATCAGAAGCTTGACCCTAAAACAGTTCGTAGTGTTGACATAAGCAGAGATTTATAGCCTTAGACCATACAGGATCTTCCTCAGCTCCATTCTTCAAGATTCACTATAGCCCTTTCTAACCAGAGTGGCTTACTCTCCTGCTGAATGGTAAAAGCAACCTCTTAATTGTACTGAAGTTTTCCAAAAGAGAGGAATACTGTCTACCATTGAGATCATACATGAAAAAAAAATAAATCTCATTACCAAAGTAAGTTATCCAAAAAGTTACAGTACACAAAAAAAGTCAGTTAGTTAATTCTATAGGTACTGTAAACTGCAGTAAACTGCAGACAGAGCATATGGCTGAATTTACCAAATCAGTGCTAATATCCATTTGACAAAAATACAAAAACTCTCCAAGGCTGAAGTTCAGCTAAGTAGCCAAATTTCACAAGGGAGGCCTATATGTAATGCATGTACTAATGCACAGATATGTGGTTACTCTCCACAGGGTGCTAACTGACCATCAGGAAGGTGGCCATTCCTTTGGTTGTCTCAACATAACAAACTACTCTTGGTATTGTTACTAGTTATTGTGCTTGAAATATAATTTCGAAATGAAAATAAGCTCAGCCTTGGAAAGCTTAGGATTATATAAATCCTCCTGTTTAACTACAAGAACAATTTTTTTGGCCTCCAAAAGTCAATCCATGTAAAAATCTAATTGAAATCTACAGGGGAGAAGTATATGCACTTTAGCACCTAAAAATTAGAGCGGATTCACACAACATTTAGAAATGCCTGTACACTCAACACTCTGCCATGTGCTAGTGCCAGCATGTTCATAGTGTTCACAGATCTAAGTGTCAGAAACTAAACATAAACTTTACACATGACGCTGTATTATTTACAGTAACCAGCGCTGCACAGTAAATCATGGCCCACAGCTGCAATTACACCTGTCACTCATTTGAATAAAATTTACATCTTGTCAGATACTTGGTGGAATAAAATAATATTGTTTTTTTTCTTAAAAGGAAGGGGAGGGGGGGAAATAAAGTAATCCCAGATCAAGAAGTTTAACAAGTTCTCATATGTCAACTACTACTTTGTGTGTGCCCATGCAGCTGCAAGAGTGCTTGTAGCCCTCTTTCACAAGAGGTGGCTTCAAGCACAGTATTGTAGGGTTGTGCTTGCAGTGCTCCAAACAGCACTGGACACTGTGAGTAGGAGGCTGCTGGTGAAAGAGGATCTCTACAGGCAGCTGCCAGCTGTATTTGTCTAATATCGATACCAACAGGGTTTAAGGTTGCTAATATCAGTATGTTTAAGAATATAAATTCCCTCCCTGACTTGTGACTGCAATGAGAAATTCCCACTAGTACTTCAAACTGAGAGTTGTTCATTTATGAACAGCCACCAAGTCACTGCCCAAGCAGCTAAAACGAATCAGAATATCTATTTCCCAGAAATCTGAAGAAACTCGATTTGTTTTGATGACAAAATACACACAATAGAATTAATTTAAATTAATACTTTTGATCTTCTCTGTAGAAATCCTGATACTGGAAAAGGCTCAGAAATGGAAACATATCAAGATGGTCATTGCCTTTCAAAGAGAAAAGAAGCAGGTGCTGAAAGAGCATGTCCATATGTAAAGAGGTGAATGAATGCGTGGCTCTTAACCCCACAGTCCAGACAGGTGCTTGGGATATCCTGACAGCAGTGAGAAACTTTTCCCTCATTTACTCAGACAGATGAGGTCTCCCATGGGGAGACAGTGTCGTGTGTTGTGGAGACACAACAGAAGCACATTGAATGACATACTGTCCTTCAGGATAGCTGAAGGACATTTTTCTCTTCTAATCCTCTTCCAGTGTGGCTGCCTCTCTGCGGTGATGTTTGGTAGGAAAATCCAGAATAGCCTTATAAAACATCCTCCTTCCACCCTTTCCCTTATTCCTGAATACAGAAGAGAAAGGTATCTTTAAAAGACTACCCCTTTCTCTTTCTCACCCTTCCTGGGACCTGCATGAAGCATTCCTCAGCTAAAACTGAGGGCCTGGCCATCAACAGGGAAGCAAATTGCTGAAGACCACCAGATGGACACAGCCCTGCTGCTTGCTAATTCTCTTACCCTGCCTTAGCCCTGCTTCCCATGGCAAGTCCCTCCTTGAGCTTTTAATTCAGCTTTGCTGGTGCTAATGAGAAAAAGCCTTGGACTAGGTCAGATGGTCATATACAGCCACTGGCATCAGCACTGATGGTGGGAGCCTTTAAATGTGAGAAATAAAGACTGTGGAGCTCTCTTTCCAGAAGTGAACACTGGGCAGATGGTAGAGCCCATTGTTTTCAGCCTCTGTAGAGGTACAATAAAAATTTTCTTTCCATCTCTTTGGGAAGGCTTATACCCAAGGGCATTTTTTCAGGAAATAAACCTCTTTCATTGACTTCAGGGACAACCACTTGCAACCCCTGCGTGGGGGCATATCTCTCAATGAGAAGTTTTGGTTTTGGGGAAATCCCACAGAAACATAGCAGAACCAGCTGCAGATTTGCATAAGGGCTCCCAGCAAGCAGAACACTCACAACCACAGCTACTGGACACCAAAGCTGAGTTTTCAGGGCAGAAACTATGGGAACATGTAAAGCATTCAGCCTCTTCTCAGACAGTAACCAGTAACTGGCAATAACCTTGCAGGCTCAATAAACCTCCTTCTTGTGGGCTAGTTTACCCTGAGGTGGTGGTGCCTCAGCTAGCTGGCCATCTGAACCATCTAAACTACAAGCCCTTGGGTATGTATCCAATACACAGTAGCTACTGCTTCAAGCAATTTCAAACAGTACACAGCCTTTAAAAGCCCATGCACAGCTGAAACAGCATGGAAACCTGCAGACAGAGGGTACCTGCTGACTGAGAAGACCAGCCAAATGGAAGAATACCAGAAAGTACCTTCATTTCTTACAATAGCAGGTTCTGAAGCACTTAGCGTTTTTAACAGTTTCCAATTAACTCAGAAGTGGTTGACATTGAAACCATAATGGAGGAATTTGAAGCACTTTGCATGAAAGTGAACAAGGTATGGCAGAAAACAAGCACATGCCAGGAGAAAGTGGAGAGATTGAAGAGCTCTAAACTGTCCTTAGGTTATGCTCAAGGTTGCTTGCTAACATGACTAGCAACCTCGTTAGGCATTGCTCACTAGAGAGCTGGCTTGGGAAGGACTCCTGCCTAAGGTGTCTTCTAACATACACCTGAGAGTTGCTGATACTGGCTTGGTGGCCAGTGGGCACCTGACTTTGTGGTAAGCTCACATCAAGGGGACATCTCAGCCTTGATGCCACCTGCTCTGAGCATTACTGTGGGCTGATAGATTTCATTCCCCTCAAATCTGACCACTGGCTATATTTGTAGCTGACATGGCCTAAATCACCAGATAACTCAAACTAGGCAAAGACTCGTTTTAGAATCTGGAATCAACTTTCAGCATTTTTCTGTTCAGAAAGGCAATCTAATCCAGACTGAGGCCAGTGAACGATACCCCAACATCACATAGGATCCCATACTACAGGCAAGAAGCAAGCAGGAAAAGATAAGCAAAATCAAAGGCAGACTTCACAATAAGCAGAACGTGAATTTGCAAACACTGTAATGAAGAGCCACAGCCAAATCTGTACCCAGTATTCGGAAAGAGAAGAAATAAGGCAAAGATATAAAACAAAACAACTGAAAATGATCTGTCTGGTGGCAAAGCAAAACTATTCTGGATCAAACTAGGCAGAGATTTTACTTGTTTTGGTAGAGACACCTACCTCTTGCTGTTAAGAGAAAGCATTGTGAGAAGATGCTGACACAAAAGTGGAGATTGAGCATATCCGTTGTCTCTAGATAGTGTGTCCTCAACATAGTAATAGCTGACAATAGGCCTAAATTTAGTAGATATGAATTTTTAGCAGTAAAAAGAAAGATTAAACAAGAAAGCTCTCATTATCAGCCATCCAAGCAGTTGGTAGAAAACAAATGTCAAGCAATGCAGAATACCAAGTCGGATTCATATCTGCACCCAATACTGCTGTGGAACAATGCTGATGAAGGCAGCCTGATACCTGTTTTGTTCAGTGAAAAGCAGAAAACAAAACTGCCTACACTGTTGGAACCAATGTAGAGTTACTGGGGGTATACAGATAAGCAGAGACAGGCAGAACATAACCAAATAATGTGAGAGTCAGCACTCTGGCCATGCCAAATGAGGCAGTGTTGCTTGGAACCGAGTTGGAAACAAATAGGTATGAACAGCAATAATATTACCAGGAGATTAGAGGAGGTTCCCCCTCTCCATCAAACATAAAGAACATCTGTATCCCCCCTAAACTCTTTTTTCACCTAAAATGTCTTGTGTAGGTTAAACCATAGCAAATTCAGATAGCCGACATGGTGATGGACTCAAATTCAGTAGGTATGAATTTGAGCAGTGAAGTATAAGTTCAGATGCTCATATCCAGAACTAATCCACTTATCTCTGCCTGACCATAGTGACGGTGATACTCAGGAGGACTCAATAAATTACAGGCACTTCAGGGATTATTTGAGCATTGCTATTTATATGTATTTGAAGTGGAGGTTTATGACATACTCAGGCTGATGAACTGTTCTTATTTCTGACTGTACCTTTAAAAAGTCCTCACTTTGAACAAACTAAACCCGTTTATTATATTACACACAAAATCATATTGCACTGACACAATTGGTTATAATCCAGGCACTGAAAGAAACCAGTCTCTGTCAGGCTCCTTACCCCTGAACAACGGCTGAATTGCACACTGACCTTATAACCTGAATGCTAGTCCAGTGGGGAAAGTGGTGATGCAGCCATTGACCCTGCTCCCCATCTGGGCGTACTCCTATTAGGCTTCAGGGGGGGCCCACTGCACCCCCCTACTAGCAGTAGTCTCAAGCCTGAAGCTGTGCCTGCCCCTGCCAAGGCAGCTGGCATTTCCACAGCTGCTGTCTCGTTCTGGGTAGGGAGGACAAGGAAGAGATAGAAAGAAATAATCTCAGTGATTATGTGAGATGGAGAACACACTCCCTTAAATAACCTCCTCTCCCTGCTGAAGTTATCAGAGCATGCCTTTCTAATGCTGGCTAATGCCAGGTTAAGTTCAGTAGTTTGCTGCTGCATATTGTGTTTGAGCTTTGTTCTTAATTGAACAGCAAGCCTGCGGACTGCAGCTACATGTAATATCTGCTAGGAAAACACATCCATCTCAAAAGACATTTTTCAAAGAGGCACATACAATCTTGTTAAAAGCAGGAAGCCTAATGGCCATTTGCTCCATCATACACAACCAGCAGGTATAGCAGGAAAGGGAACAGCTGCTTAGTTGCTTCTGTGATCTGTTTTGTCTAGATGTTTGTATGTTTGGGAGAGTGCTCTGGCCCTTTAGCAGCTCTCAGATGAATCACTTTGCTAATGGACTAGCAAGTGCATGGATAACATTATCAGCGATGCAGACCATGGTTCCTATATTGCCTTAATATGCCTCCAAACCAATCTGGTAAATTAGTTCCATTATAGGATTTAGATAGTATCCCATTACAGATCAAGCTTTTGGTTAAATGTCATTTCTTTGAAAGACATATTTGGTGTCAAGGTCTGCTTGGCAGTTTCAGCAGAGAATGAACAGAGTCCCAGACTTCCTTATTTACTCCTCAAAGCATTCCCTCTAACCAGCAACCAAAGGGTGGAACTACTAAAGCCAGGAGACGTGGTGAGAAGAGCATCTTTCATCAATTGAGGAGTGCTATCTAGAGAGTTTTTCACCAAGGTCTGTCTCTGGAGTGCTGTGTAAACATGCAAGTCTCCCGGCCACATACTGAAAATTGTTTCTAGGCTGCATTGGGTAATTCTAAAACTAAAGAAACCAGCTATCATTATACTATTACACTAGAAAAATAATTCCTATATAGGATCCTGTTAAAGAAACTAGCTTTTCAGTACCTTTCCAGTGGTTTCTTTCTGGTGCTTCAATGAAACTACAGAGTCCAACCAAGCTATCAAAATACAGCCAGTGTATGCTGCATTTATTATTTCATAGTTCCCTTCCTTGCTCTGAAAGCAGATCTAAATAAAATAATTTTCCACTTGCACGTGAAAAAATAAATCCTGCAACAAAACCAAGCCATGAAAATGTTTCTATTTGTATTAGAAAGTATAAATAATCTTTCTTTTTTTTTAAACAAAATGAAGACATTTGTGTACAGCCTATGTTTTTTTTTTCTTCAGAGTTTCTATTAAACATTTTCACTTTATAGTTAATAAAAAGAGGCATTTCATTTTAGCAAAGTCTTGGCATATTAAAACTGAAGTGATGTGGCATATTAGAGGGACTTGCCAATATTAACTAACTTTACAAGATAATTTATTCCACATTTAGTGTTCAGTGTTTGCAGTATTTAATACAGCTAAAGCATATGCTGCTGTTTTATTCAAATGGTAAACTTTGTGATCATTAAAAATATATGAAAGTGTAAGCATTATGTCAGAGTTCAGTGTTTCAGAAAGGAACTGTTAATCCTTGCAAACAGCTTCATTATAATAAGAAACCAAACCAATTAATGATTTTGTTTCCTTATATATTTACATGGTATTATGTATCCATTTAGAGTAATTAATTTGATTATATTTCAAACTTATGTATATTCACATTTCTACATTATCACTAAGGAATGTGTCATTTTTATTTTGATTTGATAAGAAACAAATATTGGCAAAATCCATTTAACTACTAAGCTGGGAGCTGAGATCAATCTCCATTTCACTTGAGGATTGAAAGCAAAAAGCTTCTGGCTCTACAGCAGCTTTGTCAGCCTTGGCAATTTGTATTATGTTACCCATGATAGTATGCACAAGGATCCATTGCCACAAATGCAATTTAAGAAAACACTTTCAGCTCTTTCTACTTCTTTCTCGGTATTTTCGGGTAGCTGGAGTGTCTTTTCTTTTTTCCCTTTGCTGTAGAGACATTACTTATTACTCACATTTAACTAAATAAAAAGACATCTTGAAAGGTAATAAGTTGAGTTCCTAAGAGAAACTTTTCAGGGCTTTTCATGCAAAAGGGGAAAGCAAGAGGGATTTTGCCGGAACATGGTTGGCACGCTGCTTTCAAGACTGAGAGTATCCTTGGAGCAGAGGAGCAGGGGGAGCCACAGTGGGTGCTCTGGGAGTGCTTTTCAGAGCCCCCTGCCTGTTCCTGTCAACCTTGGCACTACCTGGACCACTTCTAATCCAAGCTGGCCACTGAGGCTCTGTGCTCAGTGCACCTAATGAGAGCATAACATTATAACTTTTCAGCTTTGGGTCTTGCAGAAAGATATAGACATTCAGGGTTGATTGCTATACTGATTAGTATGCAGGGCTGGACATTTTTCACTGTTAGGCAAAACTGTGTCCATCTTTACTGAGGTCAGGATTTCATCCACAGTGCTTGAAGATTCAATACAAGCCAGACACAAGAGTTAATCAATACCCAGTATGACTGTCTCTCCACTCATCAAACACTAATGTTGATGCAAGATCCTTTAACTATTTCATCAGGCCACCCGAGGGTTTAACATTGTGGAGGTATCTCCCTCCAAATCTGACTTCCATTTCCTTAAGTGGGTTCCTGCAACTCTGCCTGACCATCATCAGGAAATGCAAAATGCTCCAAATACCTCCGCTGTTCAGACAGTGAGCAATCCCAGAAACCAGACAAGTCTTATCTGTTGCCACTGGGCAGAAGGACACTGATAATGCTACACTTTGCTCCAAGGCACAAAGAGAGTAAGGTATTAACTTAGCCAGGGCCTGCAAAACTAGCTAGTCTTTCGTCATCACGGTGGAAGCTCTGTGTTTCCAGATGAGTCATGTTCCTTAAAAGAAAAGCCCTTATCACAAGGGATATGGTGAAATCTGGGTGTCTTTCTAGGAAATCACACAGATTATGTTTTGGTCCAAATGGAAAACTCAACACTGGGGTGACTGGGTGAAAGTTTAAAACTGAAGTTGAGTTAAAACTAACATAAAACTCAGTATTAGGTTACCTGCGTGAAAAGGTGAAAGTCTATGTTCAGAAAGTCAGGCTCAGTGTTCTAAATAAATCTTTTAACTTTAAAAGTCTCAGAGGCTGGGGTTGTGATGCCCCATTTTGTTGTCAATTGTTTGTCCTCAACGCTATGCAAATTCAGCATGAAAATTTCTTTCTTTCATCCATTTAATTTATACCATCCATTACCCCCTGCCTGCGTGACTGACATTTACTGCATGATGCCTACTAAGTAGTGCTGGTGGCTGAGAGCCAAGAGACCTGGTGTCTATAGCTGATGTTACTATCTTTGGTAAGTCGCTTCATCTCTTCTATTGCATTCACTTAATCACGGTCATCATCTTCAATTGAGCTGTTTGAAGGGACTCTATTATTACAGCTGTTACACCCAATACAACAAAGCCTGAATTATTTTCAAGGAACAGAGCAATACAAGACTGAATTATTAGGTAGCACATCTAACCTGAAGTATTTGGCAGATACAGTCACAGAGTTGAAAGTCACACCATCCAGGTCTTTTTTCCACCCAGTCAGCAGTGTAGATAAGCAAAACATTTGCTGTTGATACTGAAAAAAACGTGCCTCACCCACCATGCTGCAGAAACAGAGAGGAATAGGTAGTTCATTTTGCTCCTTCTTTGATCATAATCATTGTTTTCACGGGCCTGATCCAAAGTCTGGTGCTGCTGGCTGGGGGCTACTTCTTTTCTTCATTCCCTTACTAACTAGCAAAGTGGTCTCTTAGTTCTAAAACTGTTGGAAAACAGGTAGGAAAGCTGACAGAGAGGAAGCCACAAACCCTGTTAATTACACAGATTTACACCAGGTAAATACCCTAGACCATCCTTTTCCCTTTTGATACCTCCAAATAGTATCCAGTTTTAACTCTAGTGTTCCTGAGAAAAATCAGGATGCTGATTTAACAAGGACGAAGAAACTAATTTAGAAAACATGAAAAGCCTCTAGTGCAATTAATTTTATACAGAATCAAACTGTATACAGTAGTGTACATTTTATACAGAATCAAACTGTAACTCTATTAAAAGACTGACATGGTTAAATAGATGTTTTATGTCCTTCAGCCATTAGCACTAAAGGTCCTAAAAAGAGCTACAGGACATCTTGTGAGAATGACTGCATCAAAGGAATCATATAGTTTTCTAGCTCTCTTTTTACAGATCAAGTTTTAGCAGCATTTTGTACCATAGCATCCCAACATTTGAAACTGAAATCAGACTTTGGGAATTCTCACATCTCACATCTCTTAGGATCACTGCATTTCTTTTGCATGGGCTGCAGAAAAAGAATATATTCCAGATCCTTTAAATCTTTGTGCTACTCCATTTCCACCCCAGGTGTAGGAAAATGTTCAGATGCATGGATTCCCCCAATGATCTCAATACTACAAGGGCCCTTTATCATTTACTGAACTCTCATCATGTCCTTGACCCTTGGCAATTCATTAGGACCTCCTTACTTAGAGGAGTCTCTTTGAGTAACAGGCAGGAGCTGAGACCTGCTGGAAAATCATGGACAGAAGGAGGTCAGAGAAACCCTCTCTTCTGCTGTTCCTCCACCACCCCTTGCCCAGATATTGAATCTATTATTGAGCAAGTTGTCTCTGAAGTCTGTCTCCCTGGTGTTAAAGTCCCCTGCCCAAAGCCATTACTGTGAGGAGACATGGTGCTACTCCCCTTCCTGACACCATGAGGCTGTCACATCCCCTGGGCTTTCAGCAGTCACGAAGCAAATATGTGCTGCAGTCTCTAATTTGCCTGTCAGTCCTCAAAGCACCATATGTATTTGGATGACTTGGTTTTGCAGAAGGCACTGGAAAAGGAACCTTGTTTCACAGCTACCTTCCTGCACCCTTAATGCTAAATTTTAAGGTGATTTTTGCTTTGTTGAAAGTCTGTAGCAAGCATAACTTAATTATTTGGCCAATTATAATATCAGTGAACATAACCATTACATGAATGGGTGTTGAATCAGCACATTTTCCACTCCACGGTAAGCAACAGGAAAGAAAGAGGAAAATGTATTAACTGAGCAAAATCTAATAAACATAATGCTACCTACAGATATGTGCTATTTAATCTCATGAAAAGATTTTATGCTTCTGTTCACATGGCAATATCAGATATCATCTCACTGAAGGCAGCAGTGACTCCAATGTGCAAGTCTAACATCAGAAAATAATGGTTTTATTTTAATATTTGCATGCTCAAAAAAAATGTTGTCTTTCTTGGCAATTCTTAAATATGGGGGAAAATGCTAGGCATTAACACATTTTAGGCTAGATCAAAGTGGAAACTGCTGCCATTGACTCCAATCTGAGCCTTCTAGGCAAGTCTGTGAGCTTTTCTAGCACATGGAAGGCTGGGACTAGAGCTGGAGTGGGGTGTTACCAGCTACTGCCATACAGAGAATAAGGATCTCTCTTCATGAGTTCAGTTAAAACAATCTGCCACATTTGCTCTGCTGTTTTGGACAAGTCCAGCAGTTGACAAATTCCCTACAAAATTCAGACATTTGAATCCAGAGAAGCATGGATAATGAATTTGTCAGAATTTCTGCTGGAAAATGAGAAGGGTTAAAAAAAACATACCAGATTTAATTTTCCTCGAACACTCCTCTCCTCACCTTGGGGTGGAGGGGAGGCAGAAAAAGGGATAGCCATTTAGAAAACAAGGTAATAAACCTGTAGAAAATAAGATAATTTAAAAACCAAAACAAAATTCAAAAGAAACAGTGCTTCTGTATGAGGTAAATGTTTGCACTGAATCTGAAATCATACAGTGCTCCACAAGTGTTAACTGTTCTTTTGTTATTATCAGTTGTTACAGCTACATGTGATATCGATTCTCTTACTAATTGGGACAGCATTTTGAAGAGGAAGTGTTAGATTTTCTAACAGTGATTAGTACATTGATTGTGATTTGCTATACAACTGAAGAGTTATTAAGGTGGTATTTGATCGTTTAACATGGCATTTATTCATTGGCAACTCTTTAGGACATCAGCAGGCCCACGCTGGAACATTCACACTTGTATGCATTTTCTAAATATAAATTTCTCTTATTAAAATTCATTTACTAAAAAGGATCCTCAAGTAGAAGGTTTCTGCATACCTGTTAGGAACTGAAGCCCACAGCATCCATCCAAGTCTAAATATTTTTTAAAACAACAGCCATATTTATGATGACCTCCTGCAACACCTGAATACATATTTAAGCTGAATTTATTATTTTTATTCCTTCAATACAGGAAAAGATATCTTTTATAACCATATATTACGTAATCCTTATCCAGACACTACCAAAGTAAATGGGAAGGGTCCTTTTATTCAGGGGCTTAATGCAAATCCTAAATTGGGCACTTCGAAAAGTTAAACTTTACATAATTTTATGTTACATTCTTATTTTCACTTCAGAGATTCAAAATAAGAGCTGACTAAAGCATCAGGACTACAACCCTGGATTTCAGGAGGGCCAACTTTGGCCTTTTCAAGCAATTGCTGGGTGAAATCTCATGGGACAGGGTACTAGAGGGCAGAGGGGCCCATGATAGCTGGTTGACATTTAAGGACCTCTTCTTCCAAGCTCAAGATCAGTGCATCCCAGCAAGCAGGAAATTGAGAAAGGGAGCCAGGAGACCTGCATGGTTAAGTAAGGAAGTGCTAAGCAAACTTAGTGGAAGAAGAGAGTCTACAGATCATGGAATGAGGGGCTGGCAACCTGGGAGGAGTATAGAACTGTTGTCAGAGGATGTAGGGAGGTAACTAGGAAGGCTAAGGCCTCGTTGGAACTCAACCTTGCAAGGGAGGTCAAGGATAACAAAATGAGCTTCTTCAAATATATTGCAGGAAAAGATAAGGTTAGAGGCAATGTAGGCCCTCTGCTGAATGAGGCAGGTGCCCTGGTGACAGAAGACACAAACAGTTACTAAATGCCTTCTTTGTCTCTGCCTATACTGCTAGAGACTGTCCTCAGGAGCCCCTGACACCTGAGGCACCAGAGGACAGCATGATAAAGGAGTCTTCCTTGGTTGATGAGGACTGGGTTAAAGAACAGTTGAGTAATCTGGATATCCATAAGTCCATGGGTCCTGATAGCATGCACCCACAGGTGCTGAGTGAGCTGGCACAGGTCATTGCCAGACAACGCTCCACCATCTTCAGTAAGTCATGGCAGACAGGAGAGGTGCCTGAGGACTGGAGGAGGGCAAACATCACTCCAATCTTCAAAGGGGGTAAGGAGGAAGACCCAGGCAACTATAGACCGGTCAGCCTCACCTTTATCCCAGGAAAGGTAATGGACCAACTTATCCTTGACACTATCCTTAGGCATATCAAGGACAAGGGGGTCATTAAGAGCAGTCAACATGATTTTACCAGGGGGTGGTCATTTTTGACCAACCTGATAGCCTTTTATGAAGGTGGATAGATGATGGTAGAGCAGTGGATGTGGTTTATCTTGATTTCAGTAAGGCATTTGACACTGTCTCCCACAG
>WTSP01027108.1:303689-327412 GCA_025331215.1 Actenoides lindsayi | reverse complement strand
GATAGGATGAGGGGCAATGGATTCAAGCTAGAGTACAGGAAGTTCCACCTCAACATGAGGAAGAACTTCTTTACTGTAAGGGTTGTTAGAGCACTGGAACAGACTCCCCAGAGATGTTGTGGAGTCTCCTTCTCTGGAGACTTTCAAGACCTGTCTGGATGCATTTCTGTGTGATATGCTCTAGTTCTGTCCTGCTCTGGCAGGGGGGTTGGACTCTATGATCTTTGGAGGTCCCTTCCAACCCCTAACTTTCTGTGATTCTGTTATTCTCTTTAGATCAGTACTTTGTCTGTCAAACTTCAACAAAAATATATTCTGTAGGATCATATATGTAATATAGGGTCATGTATGATCCTATGTAATAGGATCAGTACTGTGAGGAACCAGCAAAGAGTTAGTAGATACATATAATCTTTCTTGACTTGGTCACTTTATCTTTAGCCTCCCATTCGCAATTACGGTATTTGAAGTGGGACTGAGAACTATATTTTCAGATCAATATCTTGAAGAAAGATATTAGAAAAAGAACAGATTATTTACAAGCTTGTTTTTGTAGTGTGCTGAAATAAAACAGAATAATTCCATCAATCTGTTTGTCATTCCACAAATGCATTTATAGTAACTACTTTGGAGTCCTATCAGGATAGTATCTTCCCTATCACGTACTGAGGGCTTATTTTTCTGGAACAAAAGGAAAGATCATGATTATATGCCTCGAACAAAGGGCTCATAGGATTTTTAGGATATGTTAACTGCTGCAGAATCGCACCACTGTGGGTTTCTGCCTGTCTGCTGACAATTTTGCTACACACAGTTGTGGATTGTGACGAGAATGAGAAGCCAATTTGTGGCTTTCCTATTAATTCAGTCTTCATTTTGGGAAGTAAGGAATCAGCACATTTTATCTTCTTTCTCGGCAGGGCTTGAGGAGGAAGGGGAGGTCATTGAGTACTTGGGTAAATCCTTTATTTTAACATTTTTTTCCTACTGAATTGCTACATCGGTACTGGCAAAACTATCCAGGATGAACTGAAATGATTGAGAAACTAAGGAAGTTTTACCAAGTTAGTTGTAAAGCAAATATTTGCCTTGAAATAATTCATCCATTTAAATAAAAATTATTCATATTGTGACAGGAGGAAGACAACTCAGTAGCTATGGAATCTTAGCAGAAAACAAAATTAAAGTTATGGTCCATTGAAGGAAACTCAGCCCTGTGGCGAGATGTCTCAGGGTGGCTCATCTCCACATCAAGCAGGGTCAGAGTGGCTCAGTCTCACAGCAAGGAGGGTTGGAGTAGCTCAGACCCACAGTGAGGAGGGTTGGGGTGGCTCACCCCCCATCAGGACCAGCATGGGCTGGCAGAAGCTTTCAGAAGGTGCTGCAGTCACTGGGACACGTCACATGGTGTCTGCAAATCTGAGCCAAACCACAGCTATTTGAATGGCTTCCCGTCTGGTCTGTGTAGGATTCTGTGACCTACTTCTTGCAACACCTCAACACATAAACATCTTGCTACCTGAGCTCTAGATTAATTTCCAATGATCATTTCTTAATACTTTTATCTTGATTTGCCCTTTTCTTTCCTCCCTCATGCTGGCCAGCCTGAGGACCAGCCTGTAGTGGCTCCCCTCCCTAGCCCTGTTCCTCCCCAGCCAGGCTGAATTCCATCTCAAATACAATGTAAGTAGAAAAGCCAGCTTTCTCACAATTAAAGGTGAGAAGAATATAATCCTATCATTCATCCAAAGGCACTATAACATTTATACTTAAAGTGCAACTTATCTCTGTGCTACTTTCCCCCAGACAGTAAAAACCTTTCTTAATTACCCTGCTTCCCGCAGCAGGGTCTGGCAGGATTTCTTTAAGGGAGACCTCAGTGTTTTCCTCCTCAAACCCAAAAGAGGGGGAGACTCCCCTGCTCCTGGAGAGCCTGTGACAAAGATAGAGAAGGGAAACCTGGAGATGGGAGGACAGTGCCAGGGGCTGCAGCAAAACCCTGTGTCCTGACAGGCACCTCCATCACAGCCACTGGACAAGGTACTCCCAAGGGGCAGCTTGGCAAGGGGGGCAGAAAGGAAACTCACCTTTCTTTTATTAGTAAGATGCTGCCTTAGCAAGAAATCAGCAAATACAGATTTCTGTAATGATAGGAAATTCTTCTGTTTTTCATAGTAGAATCATTCCACTAGTTAAGGGTAAATCTTGAAAGCATTATAGTGTATATTGTCTGCAGGTTTGGTCCCGTAGTATAACAAAGCATGAAGTCTACTACCCAAGTGCAGTGAAAGCCATGCAAAACAAAAACCCCAAACCATGAACACTAATTTTTCTTCTGAAGATTAATGGGAAATGTACTAAACAAGGGAAGCAAATTTCCCATTGAGTCCTTCTATGTTATCTTTTATCTCTATGGTTTTGTTTCTTACTTGTTTTCTACTCTTGAACACAGGCTTTTTTCTCCTATCTCCTCTGAGGGTGTCACATTTTTGCTGAGACATCTAGTCCAGTTTGTAGCTTCCAAGAATAATTTTTTTCTTGATAGCAGTATCTGGACTTCCCAATGGACTTCTGATTATGCATTTTACTGGACAACTGACTTAAATAAATCAGGTATAAAAGTTGACTTGGAGGGCCCTCACAGCCCCAAAATCACAGTTAAAGTTAGGTTGTGCATGATGTGGAATATCTCTCAGCAAAGACCTAAAAATAATAACATAGTAGTAAAGTGAAGACACTGGAGTGCATGAGGGACAGGACTGGTGAAGCTGCAGTGGCCTGTGGGCACATTTGTGTTGTGTGGTGCCCAGTACAGAGCAGCAGACACACCATTCTAGTCTGTGTTACTGGAGGAGTGTTGCTCTCCTGCATTTTCTGTGCCTTTTGGGAACATTTTTGTATATAAGGCTTCACAGCAGACATGTAACAGAGATACAGTCTGGAATCACATTTCCTGGACAGACCTATGGGGGTACATCAAAAAAGACTGTGAGAGGCAGAGCAAACAGTCATGATTTCAGGTTCAAGAAGGTTGTCTTGGAGACGTTAGTATGGGATGGAAGGAAATGCATTGTCAGCATACCCCAGCCTGACACCAGTAAATTGAAATCTTTGGAGATCTTCCCTCTCTCTGGAGATGCGCATCCTGTTGTAACTCACCTGGCAGCCCTGAGGCAGGGTTATACCTCTCCAGGAAATAAACTGCAAGAGTTCCTCCATGTGCTCTTTCCTATCTCGCTGCTGCATTGAGCTTGCTCCACTAGCTCACTGCAAGATCAATTCCTAAACTGTATAGGGCAGCTAAAAAAATCAGTTTGCATGTTGATTTGTAAGAGGCAGGTGGAGCAGAGACCTGACATTAGGCCCCATAAATCTTTTTCTCATTCTTAAGCACTGTGTAACGCACCTGCAGATTTTTGGATAATGGCAGTTCTTCATTGCTTTTGAGTCCATACAGTAAGGGAGCTGCAATACAGGCTTCTGAGTGTCTCTCACAGCTTTTTCCTGTTTTCCAAGCAAAGGGTTTTTTGTTCCTAGAAGCACCACTTTTGCCAAGAATAGTAACCACAAAAATTGCTGTTTATATCACAAATTCTGAAGGCACAGACAGCAAGTCTCTCTCTTGACAGGGGAGAGAAGAAAAGAAGCTTTGGGTCCCAGGTTACCTTAGCAGTGAGGTGACTGGCAGTCTGAGCTAGCATGAGACATGTCCACCACAAGGAACATGACACTAGCAGTGGTTTTGCTGTTGCCAGTAAGGACTGCAAAGTGCCACAGAAAAGTGCATTTCTTGGCTGGCCTTCTTTTGTTATTACACACAAAGGTTTAGCTGGAAAATACACCTCCCTTGTCCAGACAAACTTTGCCCAGTTTGAACATCATAGTGATTATAAACAGCAGAACCGACAGTAACTACTGACAGTAATCTGAACCAATAACAAAGAAATCAGCTTTGTAGGAAAGAGGGAAACCATGACCGCACACAAATCATTAAAAGGCAGGAGGAACCAGAACATGCTTCTAAATATTTCTTCAAATTTGTGTAATCTTGTGACCTGTTTAAGATACACAGTACTGCTGGGGAGAAAGCAGGTTTTTGTACAAATACTTTGTTGTAGGCTCAATTCTGCCATGGAGCTGAGCAGAAGAGCTTGCAGGGTGCCAGTGGACCTCCTGCAGATGCTAGAAGCAAGACTACAGTATTATTTACTTCAGGACTGAGCCCTGTGCTTGGAATAACTCTCTGACCATGCTGGAGAGACTGACTTTTGGTTTTCTTGCCCAAAGTATTTCCATCCTTTCTTTTAGTGTGTATCACTCAGATACTTCATCTGACTACTAAATTCAACTAAGTTCTTAGTCTACAGACTTCATCCCTTTCATACTTTTAATCTGGTATTTAGCATCCTACCACAGCATTAGCATTCTATAAAAGTTCAGTTATTCATTGCAAATCACTAGTTGTTTTTCAAATGAGGCAGAAAATATCCCTCTGTGGTTTTTCATACAAATTTGAATAAAAAAATTCTTTATCTACTTCTCAGATGTATTCATTTCATAGAATTCTCATGGTTTTTTCCCTACTAAATTTTACAAGGTTCTTCTGTATACCTTTAAATGTTTTAGATATTATTGGAAGTGAGAATAAAACACCATGATTTGAACCATCAAGAGAAATTAATGATATAATATTGTTTTATCTAGTTCTGCATACTTGAAAATGAATATGAAACAAAAGCTTCAGATTAAAATAAAGCTAAAAAGTTACTCACAGATCTTATCACCCACCTAGGTCATTACCCAGCAACTGTAGCTACTCTGTGTATATATTGTTTGCCACAGCATTCTTTTCTCTATGCTGTATAGATAATAAGTTTGTTTTTGGAAAGATGAGAGCAGTTGGAATAAGAATAATTGGTTTCAGGAAAACAAATCACAACAAAATCAGGGAGGTGGTAGGTTCAATCTTTTAAGAAAATAGTCTAAGAAAATAATTTAAAAGGACAGAGTAGGACAGAGTAATCTCTAAGAGAAGCGAATAAAGTACCTAAATTCTGTAAAGGCAAACTCTTCTGAAGCAAGAAAAACATCTAAAGAAGCTAGCATTATACATGAAGATACCTGAGGATAAGCCAAAATTGAACTGAAATTGGAAATACTATTAAGTATGGATATAAAGTAACAGCAGTAGCATGTGGGCGTTAAATGAGAACAGTTAAGACATGCAGTCACTTGGTTGTTGAGGGGCACATAAAGCAGCAAGTGTACATCATGCAGTTAAATTAGAAACGAAAGCAAGACAAAGGAAACTTGGCTCTGTTGCTTTCCAGGCAAAGGAGACAGGTGGGGAAGTGGATCATCAATGTTATGAACATCATCAGATGGGAGCACAACAGGTTCCCAGTGAAACTATGAATCTCAGGTAGTAGTCTGCCTCCTGGGATCAACATTTTCACCAAAAGCTGGACAGGAGAATGGAGAGTACAACAGAATGTATTATCACATGTGCTTATACGTGTCCTGGATGGTTTTCTCTCTCAAGGAACCTGGACATTTTTTCTGTTTTCTTTGCTGTTTTGGTTTTTTTTAAACCTTTTTATATGTGTTTCTTTGCTCTTAAAGGTGCAGAAGCCAATGTAAAGTAAATACTTGAGGTGCTGCAGGATTTGGCAAACTGATGAGCACATTTGTGTCTGTAGCAGGTTCGATGTTGTTGCAGCTGCTTCTGGAAAATGCTGGCTATGTTTTTCTGTGATAGAACCTAAAACATGGTTGGTACAATGTTAATTGATATGAATATAAACATGAGTAAGGCACTATATGATCTCTGGTGAATAAAGAGCATCCCATAACTGATGATGTCACAGTTTAGGATCAGGACAGCCCCTCTGACCTATAAGAGATGCTCTCTGTTAACCACTCTCCCTCCCCAAAGGGGAAGAGAAAGGGAATGAGGGAGAGAGACTTAGCGATTAGAAAAGGAAACTAGAACAGATTTAATGGAAATTAAAATAACAAAAAATGGTATACAAACAAATATATACAAAACCAGTATCGAACCCAAGCCTCTGATGGTAATTATGTCACCATCACCACTGGTGCTGTGGACCAGGCAGCAGGGGAGTCCCAGACTGGGCCCCGCAGCAGAGAGGAGCTGTGTTCAGGAGCTGGTTTCTGGTATCAGCTTCAGAAACACACAGATTGGGATCGAAGGCAGAATGGACAGAGTCCTATTCACATGCTCCAAGGAAGAAACTGGAAGAGGATTTGAGCGAAACTGAGCAAAGCTGGCAAAGAGGGACAAGAGGGCAACTCGTTGGTCAGTTTAGGGTCACCTGTCCTGGCTGCTCCTCCCTGCAGGTGTGGCCTTTTACTTTCTGCACTCCCAGTGTGGTACACAAGATCCATCAGTGGCCTTGG
This sequence comes from Actenoides lindsayi, assembly GCA_025331215.1. Taxonomy (NCBI): domain Eukaryota; kingdom Metazoa; phylum Chordata; class Aves; order Coraciiformes; family Alcedinidae; genus Actenoides; species Actenoides lindsayi. Next base: position 320,992 of record WTSP01027108.1, on the reverse strand, counting down.
TCTGCACACCAACCCTTGGCAGTAACTAAACATGCTAGAAGCAGACACTGTCTGTGAGAACAGGCTGCTAACTTCAGACAGTGCAGTCAGAAGAACTGAGCTGAAAAGTAAAATCACTGAACAGAATTAGTTCCATTCTCACTCAAACCAGAACAGATGAGAAAAGCAATCATCAAGTTTCAATTTTACCAGTGACTGTGTGCTTCAAACACCAGTTGCGCCCCGTCAGGTTGATAAAATATGCACAGATATATGAGAAAGAATAAGCTAGATCCATAGTATAGGGCTGTTGAACTGAAATCAGTTCTGTACTAGCTGACAATACTACAAATTAGTGACAATACTGGAATGCTGGAAAGGTGACCTCATGCCTCTAGACACTGTTCCCAACACAGATCTGAAGTCAACATTGGAAACAGGCAAAAGAGAGACCTCTTGGGTGTCTTCTTGCTAGGAGGACTTGTGTTTAATTTGTGAGCAGCTGCTGCTTCCCCTCCTTCTGTATATTACAGATGGTGAAAATTCCCTTATTTTGCAAGTTATGAATATTCTGAAAGGCATTTTGAAGAGTGTCTTATGAAAGAATGTACAGATGGACTTAGATTTATTGGATTTCTTACCTCTTTACCTGTCCAGATTGCTGTACACCATCTCTAAGATCACAAGCTCTCACTTCATACAGGAACATGTGGTTACTTACCATGCCAGAATAAACTAATGAATGAGTGAAATGATGGCTCTCAGAAACATTCAGTCATAGAGAAGTTAAGCCGTTTTGGATCCTTTCCTTTGGATACATTTGTGGAAATGGCTATTGGCTTCTGTTTTCTGGTATGCTGAGTAGTACTTGCAAGTCAAGTCTATTTAACTATGAGTTCAGCATTCTCTTAGTGTGCTATGGAAGCCACTGGTGCTTTGTTTTCTTTTTTAGTCACATAGATCCTACAGTATAGCTAGTATACCAGCTTGAAATATTGATACTTCATTTCAGGATAAATTCCTTTGCTCAAGGGCACAGAAAATACAAATGTTTATAGGAATCAAACTAGTAACACTAGAAATCTGATCTTGTCAATGGTTTGGTGTCAAAAATAGATCAGTAATAATAATAATAAAAACTTAATCTTTTTTCTTCCTACGACTTCAGACCATTTGCCTCTCATAATACATAGACACTGATTCAGAGTTACAAGTGAAATAATGAAGCTGACAGCTACAGTCGTGAGAGGAAGGATTGTTAAAGGACATAGTTTTGTGCAGCAGCTTAGCCCTTTATCCTTACAGTGTATTTTCTGATGAATACTGCATATAGAGTATAACGTGGGTCTGATGGTCAAGCCTTAATTTATTTTTTTAAATGCACTGTGGTTCAATGTAATTAATACAAAGGGCAGAAGTATAAGAGGGAACATTTTTCTCCTCAATTATCAACCTAAACCATTATTCAATAAATGAAAGTCATGCAGACCACTCAATTTCTTAGTAGTGGGTATTGAAAGCAGATTTTACCTTAGCTTTAGCTCATGTGGGCTGAAAGCCTCCATTGTTCTGCTCTTTCCCTGGAATCCTTTCTCATCACATACTTACTTCTGAAGCAAGTTCAGACAGTGTGTTAAAAACCAAACATTCACTAAATTATGATCTAAGAATAGCTGTGAAAAAATTAAAATTCACCTTTACCAATATCTTTAGAGATGCCTCATGGTTCTGCTATTAATTAATTCTCTGCTTCGGGAAACCACCAATGGGAGCTCATATGGATCTAATGTGTTGTTCTATTTGCAGGATCCACTTCTTTGGCTATAATACTTCTAGATGGAAACAAAGAACACAATTTTGTTCTCAGCTGTTCCCAGAATTAACTTGTTTTGGGTAAGGTTGGTACTGCTTGACACAATACCAACATCTGAAAAATAATAAATATTATTAATGTGTTTCTAGGAACAATTTGAGTGTCACTGCAGCTATATAATCACACAAGAGGGTGGGATCATCCCGCTCCATGAGCTTCACAAATTCAACGTCTGATCCTGTACTTCACAGTCTTGGTGTGCCTACAAGGATATAATTTGCAGCTCCAGATCCTCAAAGAACAAACAGGCAAAGGATGAGAGGAAAAAGTATAATACAAAATAGTAAAAGTGAAAATAGAATTGGTTACTTTGTATATTCCATTCAGGCAATAAGAAAAGTGATGATACATACAACAAAAAAAAACAAAAAATAGGAGTAAAATGAGCAGCGAATCTTGTATTCTGTTTATCCCTAAACAAAAAGCTATGACTTTGCTACTCCTTGGAATTCAGAAGAAAGGGATTTTTCCAATTAGAGGTGGAAAGCTAAACCAGACATTAAACACTGCTATAAACATTCTGGAATGGGCTGCCAAGAACCAACTCACATTGAAACTGGGGAGGTGTCATACGGCTTTGTGCTGAATTGAATGACACAAAGCAGAAATTATTTTAACGTGGAGCATTGAATAGTGCGCATTACTTAACACAGAAATGTAACAGAATAATGTAACTGTAGCGCTTTTACAATGTAGAGCTAATTTTGTCTGTTCATTGCTCTTATTTGTGCCCCAGATTACCTCTGTCTCTAAAAGCAAAAAGAAAGCATGAACTTCAGCAGTTGCCATTTAGGAGAGCTCATGGTTGAGTGACTGTGAATAGTAAACATGGGGCTAGACAGAAACTCCCTGGCTGCAAATCAGAGCCCAGCCCAGATGCCTGACAAGAGGGGACGAGTGGTTTTACTTCACTTTGCTTTTGCCAATCCCTTCCATTCATAAAGAGTACCTGGAGATATAGAAACTTGGATCAGATATGCTGCACTTGTGTCAACACTCCTTTGCAAACAAAGAGGCAGCCCTCTGCTAGAATCATAACGGAAATAATAAAATTAAGAGATGGTGAGGACTACTGGCATGAGTCAACCAATCAACCTCCCTGCAAACACAGGATTATTACATTGTATTCTGTGCTGCATCAAAATAAGCACGGCCAGCAGATCAAGAAAGGTGATTCTGCCACTGTGCTCTGGTGAGACCTCACCTGGAGTACTGTGTCCAGTTCTGGAGCCCTCAACACAAGAAGGACATGGACCTGATGGAGCAGGTCCAGACGAGGGCCCCAAAAATGGTCAGAGGGCTGGAACACCTCTCCTATGAACACAGGCTGAGAGAGCTGGGGTTGTTCAGCTTTGAGAAGATAAGGCTCTGGGGAGACATTATAGTGGCCTTCCAGCACCTGAAGGGGGCCTACAAGAAAGCTGAAGAGGGACTGTTTACAAGGGCATGTAGAAATATGACAAGGAGCATTTGTTCTAAACGAGAGAAGGGTAGATTTAGATAGGACATTAGGAAGAAGTTCTTTACTATGAGGGTGGTGGAACACTGTAACAGGTTGCCCAGGGAAGTGGTGGTGTGTCCATACCTGGAGACATTCAAGGTCAGGCTTAATGGAACTCTGAGCAACATGATCTAGTTAAAGATATCCCTGCTTACTGCAGAAGGACTGAAGTAGATGACTTTTAGAGGTCCTTTCCAACCCATGATTCTATCTGGGGACTGACCTGTTAGAAGGCAGCAAAGGGGAAAAGGATCTGGGGGTCCTAGCTGATGGGAGGCTGGCCATGAGCCAGCAATGTGCTCTTGTGGCCAAGAAGGCCAATGCCATTCTGGGGTGTATTAAAAGGGATGTGGCTAGCAGGTCAAGAGAAGTTCTCTTGCCCCTCTACTCTGCCCTGGTAAGGCCACATCTGGAGTATTGTGTCCAGTTCTGGGCCCCCCAGTTCAAGAGGGACATAGAATTGCTTGAGAGAGTACAGTGCAGAGCCACAAAGATGATTAAAGGAGTGGAGCATCTCTCTTATGAGGAAAGACTGAGGGAGCTGGGGCTCTTTAGCTTGCAGAAAAGGAGACTGAGGGGTGACATCACTAATGTTTCTAAATATATAAAGGGTGAGTGCCAGGAGGATGGAGGCAGGCTCTTCTCAGTGATGTCCAATGATAGAACAAGGGGCAATGGGTGGAAGCTGAGGCATAGGAAGTTTCATGAAAACATGAGGAGGAATTTTTTCACTGTGAGGGTGACGGGACACTGGAACAGGCTGCCCAGAGGGGTTGTGGAGTCTCCCTCTCTGGAGATATCAAAACCCGCCTGGACGTGTTCCTGTATGATCTGGTATAGGTGATCCTGCAGGGGGATTGGACTAGATGATCTTTCGAGGTCCCTTACAGTCCGTGACATTCTGTGGTTCTGTGATTCTGTAATGTCTTAATTGGAGATTTTTATGGCAGCTGGAAGTATCCACATGTACAAGGTAACATTAGATATAGCTGGCTATAAATTCTGATTTTTTATGAACTACAGCTGGATTACACATTTGTTTTTCTCATGAAAAATGGCTGATGCAAGAAAGATTTCAAGATATATCAAATTCAGGAATTTATTTATATGTAGCACTGATAAAACAGTGCAGCCTTACTTTTAGTGTTTATAAAAGGAAAGAAAAATAAAGATCAGCTGTCACATTGCAAACACCACCTATTTCACATACCTGCAGTTAGCTCTGTGGGGGCAGGTAAAACAAGATTTTTATCTTTTTTATACATAGACACATCAGGCATCCCTAAAAGTATGAGAGAATATTGATAAAACAACCATATCTAGCTATATTTTCAAAAGAATAAGTGCATGGTACTGTAACCTATGGTGTCTCCTTGTTATAAAATAAAAAATTACTATGCTGAATGTCTCCCACATTTTTTCAGAACGTACTGTTACACTGCTCTTGCAGTTGCGCCTCCTTCCTGGACACATTTAGCATAGTGACAACTGCTTTCATAGCCCAGACTCACACTGCAATGTCTTAACAACAGTTGTACGGGTCCCGACAGACAAGTTTCAAGAAACTGGCAAATCTCTTTCTCTTTTAAGCCTGATTACATCTCTTTCCTTGAATAGCACAAGGTCTCAGAAAACACACAGCCATCAATATAACCTGCATAGATGTTGTACTGGTCCCAGAATACCTGAAGAAACAGTCATGTACAACATTTGTATCCATGATGGTGACAAAGCCAACTAGGATTTTTAACTCCACAAGTCCAGTGACACAGCCTGCAGACACCTACACATATATCCCCAGTCTTTTGGAAATGGAAAAGATGGCAGTTCTGATGTTGCAAGGAGGACAGACACCAGCAGCTATGAGGAAGAGGAAGGTGGCCAGGATTCTGCCAGAGGAGTCTTCCCTGGTGAAGCAGAACCACAATCTACACAACTTTTGGAGATCATAAAAACCTGCCCTGATTTGGGACTAGTCTCTCTTCTTTGGTGGTGCCTCCTTCTTCATGCTCAGTTGCATTATGAATGTATGAATGAGATGGAAGCATCTCTGGGGAATGGGAAAGAGTTGTGGGAACAGTGATGCTGCTACAGGTCTCTGCCCTTTTAAAAAACACTCAGACTGAAACCTACCACCATATGAGGACAAGGAACAACACTTAGATAAAACTCTACACTTTAAACCACTTTTAACATTTTGTCCTCATACACAGCAGGTAAACCTGTCCTCTCTCACATCCTGTTTAAAAATGGCAGTCCTTTGTAGAGTTGGAAAACAAAGGAAAGAAGATAATAGCTAATTTATTTCAAAAACCTGTCCTAGCTATGCAGCAAGAAACACAGTGAGCCATCTGGTAGGGTTTCAACTGTTACAAAACAGAAACACACCAGGAATACATTTCATAAATTAGTTATCCAGGTCCCTAAGCATAACAAAATAAGTGACATAAGGACACAAATGTGTGTTCCCTGAAAAACTCAGTAGCGACTTTAACCTGAGGTCTTGTCTTTTTTTTAAGTCCCCAGTACTCATGCACTGAAAACCACAGAACTGTAAGTCCGAGACAAATTTCCCCACTCCAAACAGCCCAACCTGTTGCAGAAGATGGAAAAAGGAATACTAGTTAAATTTATCTCAGGAAGAACTACTTTTGTCTGTTACGCACTGCTAGCAAGCAACAACAATCCTCTCTCCTTGCACAGCATTTCTTGACCACTCTATCACTGCTTTTTAAGCTGGTCTCAACAGTGTTTGCCAGGAGATACTCATCGGTCCTTAGCTGCTCCACTGCATGCTGATAGAAACCACAACCATGGCTACATGTAAACAAACCAGCCCCATGGGCAGCTTGCACTTCTTTAGTGGTGCAAGAACAAGTAACAGCAAGTCTCACATCCTCAGATCCTCTTCTTTGCTCTGAATGAGTTAATTTTATTTCCATTTTTAGAATTTTTGCACCCACTAACAATGCGTGATAAAGTTCTGTGTAAATGTATGAGAACCCGTGGATGTTTTGTGCCACCTTTTTCCTTCTGACATGATCAACAACATTATAAATATTTGAGCTACTTACACAAGAAAAGTACCAAAAATAAGCAACAATTAAGCACATGTTAAAACGCAGAGATAAAGTGATATTTTCCTCAGCTTCAGCACTCCTCAGTCAGTGACTCTGCTTGGTGCTTTGCTGATGAAAACTAACAGATGACTCTTTGTTTCCTTCTCCCAATCACCACATCATCTTTGTTATGCCAAATACTCTGCAATACATAGCGAGAAGCAATAGCATGAAAACTGCTTGCATCAGAGAGATGCAGGCAGGTCAGTCTGGCTCCAGTATCTGCTTTGGACAGCGAGCACAGACATGGACCACACCATGCCTGGCTTTCTGCTCCCAGGACTTGCCGCAGTGGGCCTTGAGCCTTATCTTATCATTGTATGATCATGTAGCAATCACTGCTGGTATCTCTCTGAAACAGCCAGAAGGCTGTTTCACGCAGTCCACTCAATACAACAGGCACCTTATGGTTAAAAAACAAGAAGAACAAAAAGGCTGAAAAACATCTTAAGACTGAAGAAGTATCACAGGCTAGTTAGTGGCCTGCATTGGAGGGCTGGGGAAAGCTCTCCCCATCATCCCCATCTCCCCATCCCCATCGCCCATCTTCCTCAGTGTTGCTAGGTATTACAGGGTCCATCACCCCTACTGCCTGCGAGATGCTCATGTGCATCATCTGCTTTCTCTTCTTGAAAGATCCCATTATCTCTGTTGCAGCAGTAGTAGTAATTTAAATCACACCAGATCCAGGTGAATTGTGTTGCTTAGCTATATGCAGACATCAGATATGAGCAGGACCCGTGACCATGCATGGGAGAGGTAGCTGCTGGGTACTGGGGATTTTAAGTAGTAAAGAAAGGAAAATGTGGAAAGCCATCCTCACCCACCCATGACCACAGTGTACCAACCAGCCAACAGACTGCACAAAGTATGAGCTCAAGCAACAAAATTTGCTTTTTTTTTTCTGAGCACATGTCAAAGTCAGTTGTTGCTTGCTGATAGCATTTGTAGCAGCAAGCTTTCTACTGTAAACATAGCCTCAGTCGCACTAAAGTAACCAGTTCTACAGACCTCCTCTTCTGGGGAGTAAAGCCATCACTGTGAAGTGGGAAAACTTGACAGGGTCAGACAAAATGTGTGATGATTTACTAATAAAATGATAGAGGAATGAGATAACTCATAAGCATGGTAACCAATTTACTCCATATGGCTCAAACTCTGCTAATGTTTGAGATTATATCTCAAAAATGTATACAACTCATATCAAGAATTTCCCTCCCATACCACGTTTTACTAAACAGAGATTTTCAAAAGCATTTACTGCTGGGCTAAGCTTTGCTTTCATCAAAATCACTAGCACTCCAGTTTAACTTTGATGAGAGCAAAGCTAGGCCAAATCCCACCCACCAAGTTTTCTTTACTAAATGCAGTGTGCTAACACTGATTATCTCTGCAGCAATATGACATCATAGCTCCTGTGGTATGGCCCTGGAAAAGAGAACTTGGGACTTTCTAGTAATACAGAGCCTCAATTAAAAGTCTGTTCCAGTTTAGCACAAATTAACTCTACATATGAATAACTTATCATCAAATCCTAGTTACAAATCCATAGATATGGGTATCAATATTACTATAGTGCATTGGGGAATGAAAAATAAAGAAACTAGAGAAATCAAACACCAGAAAAGAAACTCAAAAAAACCAAACAACAAACCCCAAACAACAACAGCATAAAAAAAGAACAGTAAAGCCTGGACATGCTTCACATTCTTTTCTGTAACAGAAGCATTTGCTGTTCCAGTGGCAGCCAGCTCAGCAGTTTGGACTGCACGTCTCCTTTGCAATGGTGAGACAGGACTGTCAGAATTAAAAAGAGATAATGCATAAAAATGGAATTCTGCAAACAAACAATCAAATAAAAACATAGAGGACCAAACTTTTTTCAGCCCAGCAGACCCTACTAACAAGGCACGATTTATCCCTATAGCTCCAAAAGACAACTTATTCCTTTTCAGTACACACTGAAATCACCCAAAATAAACTGTGGTTTGGTTGGAGATAGAGCCATTGTAGACTGTAATTACATACAAAGAAAATTGATATATCTAATATGAAAGCTTCCTACACTGAACTAAAATGCAATAGCAAAGATAATTACTTTGCTACTTAAGTCTTTTCCACAAAGACAAAAATCTTAGAATTTTAGAATGGTTTGGGTTGGAAGGGATCTTGCCAAGCTGGAAGTTGATTCTGCAATTTTAAAGTCTTTTAAGATAAATCTTATCCTCCTGCTACCCCCTACCTATCAGTAAGTCCCAGATTTTTTAAACAAGTTACTTAAAGGGACATGTCCGCTTAAAAATAACTCTTTTTAAAGAAAATATTTTCTTTTTTTTTCCTTTCTCATCTTTCCTTTTCACTGCTGCTACTACAAGGAACACAATCATAGAATAGTTTGGGTTGGAAGGAACTTAAATGGTCATCTAGTCCAACCTTCACTACAGTGAGCAGGGACATCTTCAACTAGAGCAGGTTGCTCAGAGACCTGTCCAGCCTGACCTTGAATGTTTGCAGGGATGGGACTTCTACCATCTCTCTGGGCAACTGTTCCACTGGTTTACCACCCTCATTGTAAAAAAATGTCTTCCTTATATCCAGACTAAATCTATCCTCTTTTAAAATCATTACCTCTTGTCCTGTCACAGCAAGCCCTGCTAAAAAGATTGTCCCCATGTTTCTTATAGGCCCCCTTTAAGTACTGAAAGGACACAATAAGTTCTCCCCAGAGCCTTCTCTTCTCCAGGCTGAACAAACCCAACCCTCTCAGCCTGTCCTCACAGGAGAGGTATTCCAGCACTCTGATCAATTTTGTGGTCCTCCTCTGGACCTGCTCCAACAGGTCCATGCCTTTCTTGTTCTGAGCTTTAACTAGAAAATAGTAAAGGGGGGGAAGGGGGGATGATGACCAAAAAATCATATCTGGGGTGTGGTCCCCCCCACTTATGTTTACTTTTGACAAATCCTGTACAAGTAACTGCCAGTTATATTTTTTTTCATAAGCATTTTAATATGATTGAAATTGAATACAGTAATAACAATAGGAGTAGTCTTTTTTTTTTTTTTCATTGCTTCCTATCCTGAAATAATTTAGTTATAGGAAGCTCTGGTGCTGCAGCATGGAAAAGAAATTTTTGTTTAATCTCATGGTCAACAAGGGCTGGTGTTGAATGGTGCACATGGGAGCAACTGAGGTCAGGGAACCAAGGCATCCTTAGAGATGCATCTGGTAGAGACAGTGCTTACCAGTTCTCCATTCACACTAAGCTAAATAGTACACATTTAGAAGCATTTCCCAATACCCATAAGTGAGACACTACAGGCCAAGTTCTTGTGAGCCTTTTCCTCCGGCAAAATGCATCCAGGAACTTTCTGATGATCTGTTGGTGTGCCCTATTTTCTGATTTGGAAAATTAAAATATAACTCGGTACACAATCCCACAAAAGACCTTTCCAAAGAGAAACTATTCGACAACAAAAAAAAAAGAGCTTGTAGCTGGATCTAACTATTTTTGCCAGGTACCACAAGGAAGAAAGACCCATGTGATTACCAGAATGGGTATATATGTGTATATATGCAGGTCTGTGCACTTACATGCGTATGTGCATCTATCCCTTTTGTGCCTTCACTCTGCCTTGTCCTTGTAATCTTTGAGCCTTAATTTCTAACACATTGCACAGAGGAATAAAGCTCTCCGAGATGCTCATCCCCTACAATGTGGTGAAAAAAGAGGTTGGGTAATGAACTACAATCTTACTAAAGCCTTTGCTGAGGGAAAAGTGATAGCGTGAGCTCAGTAAGCATTAAATACCATGCAACCTACACAGGACATCATTCTTGATGCACAAATTTGAAGAAAAACAAGCACCCACTGTTAATGCAGCTGCTTTTTCTCTAACTGCTTGTACTCCTGATGGATGCCCTCCCTTTAATTTTGGTGAATATGTACCCACTGATGCATAAAATTGACCTCAGTAGCATCAAGTACTTGAGAACTATGAATAGCACAACATAGGCTGCATGTGAGTAGATCAGTTTACATTAACGTACTACTTGTTCAACAGCTGACTAAAAACAGACATTTTACATGTTATTGATGGTAGGGACAGTTAGATCCAGTGCTGAAGTGGATTTTCAAGCAACAGTCTTAGGATGAGGTACAAATGGCAGCAAAACATGCATTAATGTTTAAAATGTGTTTTTGAAATAGGATCTGGGCTTTGTTTGGATACAGAGTCTAATGTACCTACCCCACCACTCCACAGGAACGCCACTGGACCACATTCCCACAGAGGGATGGTAATAACCACACACCTCTGATGTTCCTGGTTATGCTGCCAAGATGTATTCAGTCTTTTTTCCCTGTGAAGAGTATGTGAAGCAGAAAACATGGCTCATATGTTCAGTACCAATTCTCCCCTTTCCTCTGCAGGCTGTACTCTATAGCTAAATAAGCAGAGGAATTAAGTCAGCAACTAATGACTGTCAACCTGGGAAAAAAGGAGAATTGGAAAGCAATTCATGCTTCAGGACACAAGCATAAATTACTCCAGGTAAGCCAGACACAGCATGTCAGCAACTCTGCAGGATCTCCCTTCGTGCATCTTCTACCTTGCCACAGCCCGTGGCAAAAGTTCATTTATCCCTTTGTCCCTGTGACATTCTGAAGCACAAATACCTTCAAAAGCTGTCACTGGAACGATGCCACTTAAACAACATCCATAGCCCTGGAAGAAATCTTACCGTGTGTACTTCCTTTTCTCCTTAGAGTTGAATCTATTACAAGCTCCCATTCAGTACCTACTTTCTTCACATCCATGTAATACAGGCTTTTACTGTCAAAATTAATGAATCAGCAGGGAAGAAGAGAATAATTTCAGCTCTGTATGTTTCTCTATTTACATCTATTTCCTTAGGGAGAATACAATATTCCCATTTGAAAGCAACAAGAAAAAAGCTTTTCAGGGAATGAGTGTTTCAAGTATAGTACTTCAATGTTATTACAGAAGCACCCAGCAATTCTAAGGACATACATGCAATACTAACCAGTTTCAAATGTTTCATTATTGAGCTGAAACTGCATGATCGTGACAAATGAAGGCTTCTGGCCTGTTCTACAGACAGGTAAATAAAGACAAAGAAAACAGAACACAGGTCTTTGAGTTCAGGTTTAGGCTTCAAAGCTACAGGCACAACAGTGAAATGTGCTTTACTGAAATGAGGCACAGTAGTAAAAAGTGCATCTTAATTATAGGTTTGTTGTCTCAGACCCACAGATTTGTGACTATTAAACATTAGGTTAAAATTAAAGGATACAGCTTCAGGGGAATCATCTGCTGAATATTTTCTCTGCTAAAGAATACCTAGAGAGAAGCCTTGAAAGTTTTGCTCTTTTGTCATACTGGAGCCACAAGAAACTCAGTGTTTAACACCGATTTTATGGTTTTAAACCACTGGTTTACATTTGTCATGAAAAGTAAATTATTCCATTTTATATAGGTGAGCTAAGAATAAGTCCCAGACAATAAATTTAAGCAACTGATATGCAGTTATATTAAGAGTTGGTCAGACTTTTTCCAGTTTTAATTTTTTGTTTGGTTGGTCGGTTGGTTGTTTTAAAAAAAATGGCAAGATGTTTTTTTAGGAGCTTGGAAGCGGTATTTTTTTTTTTCCCCAAGAATCTGTTTTCATCAAACTTCAGTTGCTGTCCCACTAGAAACCTGCAGTTATTTGCAAGCAATGCAAACAGTTCCTCAGCTCAGGGACTGTTAAGTGAGGCAGTCTTACATGATGGAGTCCTGATGTTAGCTCAATGATACTTTAATAGGAACAGTAACAGCATAGTGAAATCTCAGCCCAAGGGGGACTGAATTCTAAGTCTCTATTGCCTTTTTCCTGTTACTCCATTCAGACTATGTAACTGATTTCGGTCTTAAATAATGAAGGCCTTTTGGAGGATTTTCACTAAGCTTTCCCTAGCTGCTGGATTAACAGGACATTCAGACATTTTTGGTTTTTTTTCTAGAACACCAAATATCCTGTCACTTTTAATTCAAACTGATCTACTGCAATAGCATTAGTTCAAATGCAGTTTGTTTGGTATGAGTGAACACTTTACATCAACTTTGATAGAAATTTCGTTTTAAGGACAATACAACATTTAGACACACAACACTACAGAAACAAACAAATCATGATGTTTAAGCACCAGAGCTACACCATGTAACAGCAGGGACTTCAAGAAGAACAGGAGAGTTTTATGAACTGGAAGTAGCACTGCAGAAATGGCATTAGAAAAGTGAAGAAAGTTTAATGGAAAATATGGCAGCTCAGGATTAAAGGGCAGGCAAAGTTAAACTACTTCAATGCGAGCTCCAGCTTTCTGCTCAGCAGATTTTGACTAGGCAAGCCTAAATTATTTGCAAATATCTGTTGTTCCTTATCCAGAAAAATCTAGTAACTTAATTTCCAAATAATTCCCCCTCACCCCCAATTACATGGCTTCTTTCACTTAGAGTAGAAAATATAACTCTTCAGAAACTGTCTCTGGACTTCTGGTCTCTCCAGCAGCATCCAAGGTTATGCTAATGCTTTTTTTTTTCACAGAGAAAATTGTCATGTTCCCACAGTACATGGTGGCCCTGTAGAAAATTTTAAGTAACTAATTAGCTATCAAGATTAAAGGAATATAGGCTGTCCAGAAGGAGAAACTTATGAGTAGGCCACCCACTAAATCGAAAACCTTAAAGCAGACATTTCTCCTCTATATTCTACAGTTTGTGTAGTCATTCACAAATCCCCACTTCCAATCCTCTGCTGGCAAGTTCCTCTCTATTGAAAGTCAGTGCTTTTTTTCCTGTGGCGCTACAGAAATGGGCTTTCTTACATCCAGCTCTAGCCCTCTGTGTGTGTATCTCAAGCTTCCTTCCAAAAAAGCCCTCTCTTCATAGTGTGAAGTTACTATAGGAGAGCTGGATGCATTTCATCCTCTACAGTCTATTATGATCCTTTCTGCTTGCCACGGGGAGGAAAAAAAAATAAATAAAGCTTCACTAGGGAGTATTTGAGTATTTGACCATAAATTACATAACCATCAGCTGCTACTGAAGCTCCTTAGTGGGCCCAAAGACTGAACCTGTTTTTAACTCCCAGCATGGTTTCCCAGGCTGAGACACCAGAGGAGAGGTGTGAGACAATGTGAGTGCTGCCTGAGACTGCCTGCAGTTCCCTTCTCCCACGGGGAGTGAGAAGACACCAGTCGCCAGGGATGTCAATCAAGTGTTAAATCTGCAATGGCAAAGCATACTTTTAAGCCAGACATTTATTTAATAATGCTTACTCCTTACTCAAAATTGCAGACAAACCTGTCCATAATCAGATAACATGAAAAAGACTCTGACAGATGGCTGGTGACGTCTGTACTTGCCCCCTTCCCCCATACTTGGCCAATGCACTGTGGTTTGCAAGTATCTGAGAGAGACAGCCCTGAGAAACAGGCACACTTTGCACTCCTGGGCAGGCTGAACGCCTTGCAGCAGTGAGTGTAACCTGCTGGTTAAAGCACAAAAGTGATTATACAAAGAGTTCAGATGCTGTTCCTGGCCACACAGATCATTCACATGTGCTACACAATTTGACAGATATTGGCTGCATAAATTTGGGGTAGTTTTTATGTAATGCTACTAAAAATCTTGTAATTTAACTTTTTGGGGGGTTGGTGAATAAAGAAGGTTCTGCAATGGAAAAAACCTTATCTTTGACAACATTGCTGCAGTTATACCAAAATTATCAAAACAAACCTCTACAAATCTTTTCTTACTTTCAAAAACCAGAAAACATACTGGTGTTTGCAGGCATTCTGAGGGAACTGTAATTCAAACGGGCACACTGCACATGAATAAAGCCTGATGCTTACAAACTGTGTTCAAGTGGCCATGTTAGACCAACACTGCATCTGAGCTGATGAGGTTATTAATTGGCACTAAATAGAAACACGCTATTTAAAAACCTTTTGACTAATGCAAATCCAAATAAATCTGAGTTGGCAGATTTATTAGCACCCAGTATTATACTATGACTCAAAGAATGATTAGCCAGGACCCTTGACAGGCTGAAGATATATGATCTGATATGGCAGCCTTTTTCTACATCTTTTGAGAAATTACTTCAGGTGTCTGGGTGTTTGTTTAGTGCTTGTGTAAATTGTTAGACTGAGCGCCCTGAAATTTGAAAAATTATCTTCAAAACTGGCTACAGCCTATGTTCTTTTTCATAAAGGTGTATGATGCCTTAAACACATCTCAGAGGCTTATTGCTAAGAGCAGGACAGGAGAATGACATGGTGCGTATTCACCAAGAAGACAACTAAGTAGTCTAATAAGGTATTTCTTTGCAGTGTAGAAGGTATGAATACACCTGGAACATGATTCACATATTTGGTGTGTTTATTTTAAGTACAGAATTGGTTATTTTTAAAATATGTTACAAACTTTTCATACTACATACCTATATTTCTTTACATTGTACTTTGTCCTTAAGAATTAGGTATTCCTACAGGAATATCTTAGTGAAAACATCGGGGACAAAATACACAGAACAAGCTCTCCAAAGATAAAGAAGAGAGAATTTGAAACATTTCTCTTCCCTCCTCCCCCTTTTCCCTTGCGAAGGGAATCAGTGTACAACTTGCTTCAAATTGAAGTCAGCTTTGCAAATTCACATTTGAGCAATAGCCAGATCCAGAAAGTGTAAATTTACTGATTAACTGCTCAGAGTATCCTGAGGAAGAGGAAATTTGTCTGTTTGCAGAAATGGAAACTAAAGGAGGGACGTAAGTAAAAGCAAGATGACAAAAGGGCCTTGAAATTTCCAGTGAGCATCTAAATTTTGTGAGCCATCCTCAAACCTAAGAAGTATGTGTTACTTAACCATAAGTAACAGGACTACAGCTGAGCTCTCGACAGAGCTGTAATAGAAATGTAGCATGGACAAAGGACATTAATGGTTATTTTCTTTTATCATTCCTTGCTTTCTTGAATTCTTATTGGGGAATTAATAAACACATATGGTTTGCAGAATAAAACCAGGCACTAGGAACTTTCCAGAGTACCTTTTTTTGTTTTTTTATTAGTAATGGTAATTATGCCTACAGGTGAAGTTACAGCTGAGACACTCAAGTTACCCTGCTGTTTACTTTAATCAAAGGAGTCATGAATCCTTTAACAAGACTTTTTAGGAAAAAGGACAATGATAATTTCCCCTATTATTAGGTTACAAAGAATACAAAAAAAAATAATTTCAACCTAATATATAGTAAAAGCATATAAAGATAGAAGGAGAAAAGGAGAGGGAATCAATAAAGCCACTTGAAGGCATGTTGATTTTTTTTTTCTTTCTGAAATTATCACTGATATAATCTAGAAGGCTTGTAGATGCTACAAATTAGTTAAGACAATTGTATGCTAAATTTAAAAATTATGAATTTAACAAAAAGAGCATTTGACTGCTGCTTATCTCTAGGGCACACAATAAACATAACGGAGGAGGCAGAACCCCACCTACCAACACTGTATCTTAGAAAGCTTGGCTGAGATTTAATTATTTCTGCTGTTCCAAAGCCTGTGGCTTGCAGAA
The DNA here is from genome assembly GCA_025331215.1 of Actenoides lindsayi. NCBI lineage: Eukaryota > Metazoa > Chordata > Aves > Coraciiformes > Alcedinidae > Actenoides > Actenoides lindsayi. The sequence continues at coordinate 304,889 of WTSP01027108.1, read as the reverse complement.
CAAACTCTTACAGAACTTGGAAATTGGAAACAGCTGGAAAGATCTACTTATCTTTGGCGTATTTTGTCTTCTCTGATGTCCCAAAGTACGGGAAATTTGAGACTTGACAATAATTTGAGAGGTTAGACCAAACATGGCATTTAATAAATCTGGTAGATTTCAAGCACCTTACTTCTTGAGCACTGATACTCCTGAAGATAATAGTGTAGAACAAACCCAGGCTTACTGATAACACAACTCAGTCTTATCAGACTGCTGGGTTCTTCAGTTCATGAAAATACTGAGCATGAACGTACCAGTTCCACTGTCAGGACAAGAGTTACAATTCTCTCCAGCCATAGCATGTCTCTTCACTCTTTGATTTCTACTGCTCTCAACTTAAGGTTGGAAAAGAAAACATATGGAAAGAGATGAACAAAAACAGACTTTAGCCTGTCTCTGACAATGAGCAGCAAATAGCAACAATCATCACAACCCCCAGAAATCTTCTGAGATGACTCACGAGTCTCTCATTTACAGAGAAGCCTGGGGGACTCCCCAGTTTTTGGCAGCATGGCCTATCTCTCATTCAGCATAAGAATAGACTCTACTCCTCACACTGGCTCTGGTTATTTTGGCCATGGTGAAGTTATGCTGTCTATGTGTAGCCCACAAAATAAACTCTGCCTTGCTGCTTGATTGTCCAACACCTCAGGTTCATGCCACATGGCTCTAGTTCCCTCACCATCCAAACCTGAGCTCACCAGGGCTCCTGCTCTAACTGTATCTGGGTTTTTGGAGAGAGGCGTGACAGAAAGTTAAAAGCTACATGACTACAGTCACATGGCAGGTCAGTGGCAAACATAAGCGTAAAATAATTTTCTACCCAAGAGATCCTTCTTTCAGAGTCCAGCCCAACCCAGAAAGTCAAAGAATTAACACATGTAGCAACCTTTTACTTCAAGAGCTCATCTGTAGAAATTTCTGTTATGTTAAAGGCTAATTGAGGTCAAGCGTACCAAACTCTATGTAGGTAGACTTGTTAAGTCATTCACTCTCTGGAGGAGCGTGATTTGTTTTCAGAGGACACTTGATCAGTATTTTGTTCAAGCTACTTTCAGAAGTCAAAAGCAATGGGGGGGGGGGGGGGGGGGGGGGGGGGGTTAGTTGTTGAGTTGTTTTGGGTTACGTGGGTTTGTTTCTCTCTAAACTAACACACAA
>WTSP01027108.1:291497-303630 GCA_025331215.1 Actenoides lindsayi | reverse complement strand
CCCCCCCCCCCCCCCTCATTTTTACACCCTTTTGAAGATCAGGTCCCTTTTTTGACATCCCAGTGAAATAACCAGATGTGTTTAGCATCCAGTCTAACCCTTGGCACACAAAACATTGAATGTGTTGAGCTCCCAGAAGACATAAAGAAATCTATCTCTGTATTTACATATCTGAGGGTTAAGCTGGGCTCTGAAAAATCTGCACCACCCCAGCACCACTGAAAACAATCTGAGACCCAATGCCCGTTGCAACCTTTGCTCTGAGAGAAAAGATGGGGACGACGTTTCTTAATTGCCGTGCATAACCTGTGGATAAAGACTGGGGTGCAAAGGAAGCTCGGATACACTGCTCTTTCATAATGGGGCGAGAATGCAGTGAGAGTGTTGGCCACGAGGGGCCAGGAGCGTGGGGTACACAGCCCCTTCTCCCTTCCCACGCAGTGAGAGCTCCCCCACCTGGGCCTCCTCATGCCCGCCGCCCCACGGCCCAGGCCGGCGGCTCCCCGGCTCTTCCCTGGAAGGGAAAAGTGGGCGATTTCCACACAGCTGCCTCATCCCCACCTGGCACAAGGGAAAACTCGGGAAGCCACACAGGCTAAATGCACAGGAAAACGGTGTCTGCAGACAGAAAATGTATACTTCAGGAACAAAAGTATTCGGCTAGTATTTGGAATCAAGCTGTTAAACAAAAGCTGGGGGGTCTTCCGCTTCCCCACACTCCTGCTAGATAAGAGGCATCTACGTGAGACTGGAATGAGAGAAAAATAACTTTCACGGCATGCTCCACACTTATGCCTTGCTTGTGGGAGCAGACCGAGTGCCCCAGTAAGGCCAGCCCCATGGCAGGAGGCACCCAGGGAGCTGCTGGATCACTCTCTGGAGCCGTGTCAGGAGGCTACCTGCACCTCAATGCCTGCCTGCCAGCCTCAGCCCCCAGTAAGAGTCTGAGGGGAATCCTTCCCCATCTCTGACTCAAGAAGGGACAAAACACTCCAACACTCCAGTATGACCACGTTAAATTAAGGACGCTGGTTTTAGTCTCTCAAGCACTGGGACAGGTCCACCCAGTTTGGGTGCCTGCTGCTGCAGCAGCTACGTTTCAAGAGTGTCCTAAACAAAGCTTGCCATAACTGCCTGCTGTGGCTTGACTTTGCATATCCTTTATCACACTCCTTTTAAAACACTGGTATTTTCCACAGGAAAAGAAAACATCCTGTGTTATCTGGAATTTTCCACGGTTACACTTTGCCCAGGGGTGACTTGTCCCTCTGAGGAAATTTTCAGCATTATATAATTTTTTCTTTATTAATACCGTTGTTTCTATCTACAGAGGTAAGCGGATGAACAGAGAGACAAATACATGGAAGAATAGCCTGAGATTTTTATCAGAGTGCAGTTAGGATGACTCAATGATCAAGACAACTGCTCTGGAAAGTTTTCAACTTTGCTTAACTGAACATTGTTGAAATTCCAGGATGATGGGGGGTCATCCTTGAATCTTTCTCACAGAGGAAAATGTAATTTTAAGAGAGGGGCGTGACTGGAAATGCCTAAAGGGAATGCCATTTTTAATTTTGAGATCCTGTCAAATTGTGCTTTCATAAAGAGCTAAATGTTCAAGTAACTGCTTGAGGATATGAGGTGGGGTTTTTTTGTCAACATTTAGAAAATGCACAAATATTAGTAGTTTAAAAAGCCACAGCTTTGAATCCCACTGTTAATATTTAAATATACAGTTTAATTGTAACCGCTGTTACTCACATTGTCACTTTTCTAAATATTTGAATCCTTAAGCCCTCTGAACCTTTATTGAATGTGTTGATTCCTCCCAGAAGTGTCTCTAAACTCACTCTCTTCACTGCTCTGTAATATAAACATTGGACTTGAAGTAGTTTTCTATGTTATTGTATAATTCCTTCACACACAGATAATGTAATAGAGAAATTTCTAAACAGTATGATTACTCACCTTGAACCTACATGTGCACACAATCTGCAAAAGAGTTGGAGGTCTGGTTCATCAAGATGAACAAGACCATCCTGTCATAAATGTATTTTTATTGTAAGGTGGTTTGTGTGTGGACAATTTAATTACTTTCTTGAGTAATAAAATTCCCATGGCAGAGAAGGCTAACCAACCTACCCATTTCTCACTTGATTAACCTGCTGAAACTCAAGACACGTGTTCCAAACTAACAGATTTTTATAGAATAACAGAGGATTTGATGCTTTGCCACCATCTTGGTATCATATTTCACGTAAAAGAAACCCCCTCAAAAATGCCTTTCATTCAGTGTGACAGATACATTTGCCTAGATCTGTTAGCAGGAAGAATGCAGAATACCCTGTCAAAAGGCAGAATGTTTTGCTGTTTTTTTTTTTTTGTTCTTGGGCTTTTTTTAAGAGATATGATCTCAAGGGGAAAGAAAAAAAAAAAAAGCAGAGAAGTTCACTGATCATCCACACCCATAGGCTATGAGGCTAAATCCTTCTGTTATTGATCTATTTAGGTTAAGAATTCAGGAAATACATGTGTGCCTTTGCACGTCTGTGAACTGGGACGCAAATTAAAAGCTATGTTCAAGGGTCTGTCCTAAATTCATCTTTTATTCTTAATATTGCAGATTCCCATGAGTTGTAATACACAAGATGCTAAGGTCTGTAAGCATCTTCCAAAGCACTGTATTACACCCTACTGAGGCAAAAAGTTACTCAAAACCAGAAGAATGAGTTATTGTTTCATCTTTTAAAAAAAAATATTATAAGCCTTGTGTCATGGGATTTAGAGCATGAACACAACTGTTTGGTGGTTCAACTCGCTGACCTATTGAGATCAAATTTTTAGCTGAGGGAATTTCAAATAAAATTACCCTCCTGCTTTGCTGGTCTAACAACTGGGCATCACTTTTCCCCGCTAGCCTAGGAGAACTCATGATGTGAGTTATCCTTCAGGCCTTGTTCTGTGCTGCCTATGAAGTAACGCTGGAGTGGCAGATAGACTTCTGCAGAAGCTCTTCAGTGGTGCTGTCCCAGCAACAGATTTGCTGCAAGTAAAGAGACTTTCTGAATTACAAAGGAGAGACAGTTTATGTCATTACATTAAGAATTCAAAGTAAATTATTTAATGAAAAAATCCTTGTTTATATCCCAGTTGTTGATTATCTCCAAGTCTTGTAGAAGTAGGTACTATTTACAAGAAATCCCAAAGGGTTCCTGCCAAAAGAGAACACAATGAGACAACCAGGCCCAAGACAAGACACTCTGCACTTTACTCCTCCAGCAGATATCCTAACACTACCTGTGCATACCTTACTTCTGGCATGCAGAGGCTGCATCTGACTTTTCTCCAAGTAAATTCAGCTTTCATGGCAGACTAGTGACAGGTGGGGAGATGAAATTCCTCTGTTTAGCCATGCAGAGATGCACCATGGGTAACTCTACACACGGTTATGTACATCATCCCAGCCTGAAGGAAATGCCTACTGGGTAGTAAAGGTAATTCCGCCTCCAACAGTCAGCCCTTCACCCATCTGTAAGTGTTGGGTAAAACTCCACTGGGGCCAGCATGTCCTGCAATGTGAGAGGACCTGGTAGCACCATTAGTGTTGACATAGTTTAACCTGTAAACTGTGCCAGACAAAATAAGGTTTATCACCAAAATCACATGTTTACTATGCCTATCCTTGGACTTTTTCAAGTATAGAAATGCCATCACAAATCATAATTCTTATTTGACAGTACTATATGACCCACATTTTCAAGAACAGATTTGGCCTTCAGTCACAAACCCTCTTTGTGGTCATTGGCTTCACTGATGCTCTGATGCAATCACTGGCAGGTATCAGTGGAAATTAAACAAACCCAGTATCCAAGATGGAAAAACATTTTGCTGTCCATCACCAGGATGCTGAAGCACCTAGTTCCTGGTGTAAAATACAATTAACGGTATGTATGAATGAGTCATTGAATGATTTCAGCTCTCTGAAGGAAACACTACTGCCTGCTTTTTCCTTCAGATGTTCCACATTCCCCCAAAGACATCTAAGATTATAGTATATATTAAGCCTTGTTCCTAAGGGTCAGTATAGAATATCAGCAGAAGAAATACAGCTTATTGCTAACTTTCGGCGTGCATCACTTGCAAGTCCGTTCCATAGGCGCTTGCTGACTAAAGTAATCTCAATAATAAAGGTGAAAAGTATATATTCCTAGAAGACTATTATATGGAATGACATAGGATGTAATAGCCTGTAGTCATAGCAAAACGGTGTCTTTAAATGAATGAAACCAGTGCTGCTTATGTAGTGACAGGAGGATACTGCTTTTTTCTTGCTTTTTTTTTTTTTTAAAAAGTATCTGTAATGAAAGCTAAGCTGTTATTATGTGTAAAGCAGCTGCAGAGAAAGTGATAGCATTAAAGGCATTAGAACAAAGATTATCTGTTCTCTGTAATTAAATCCTTTTCCCTGCTTTTTACCACATGACTCATCAGGTCACAAACCTGATTCAAGCATCATCCTTGAAACCAGCCTGAAGAGGTTGGTGACAGTCACTGGAAACCCCTCAACCTACAGGAATTTTCCATCCTGCCTTCTCTCTGCGGGCGTGGAGACCTGTAACACTGATCCTCAGAGTACCCGGCAACAGGCTGGTCTTTACACAGCTTCCCACTTCCCACACACCTTTTGCTAGTGACCTCGCATACATTTGAGATGACAACACATAAATATCACTTCCTTGCCAGAGCGGGCAGACTATTCATATCCTAGCTCCAAAAGGTTGATGACAAAATATTATCTTGTCGTCACTGAAGGCGGAATATCCCTCTCCCAGAAACTGAGCACAGTGCCGGGCAATGCATGAGTCAAAGGGACAGAGAAGTGTGTCAGCACATCTGTGGCAAACACAGACACTCTTCAGTGGCCTTTTATCAGCCTGTCACTCTGGCCAAGCTATGGGATTAGCTCCATGCTTTCTGATTCAGTTTCCTCCTCATCGGAGACCATCTCACCTATTGCTTACCTAATACTCTTCTGTTGGAAGCAATCAGGTTTAAAAATATATAAAAGTTTTGCACAATCCAGGAGGAGGGGAGGAGGGTCTCCTGGTAGTTCAAACTCTGATTCACATCACTGGTGATTAAAGAAAGAAAAACAAAAAAAAGAAAAACAACAACAACAACAACAACAAAAAGAAAAAAAACAGAAAAAATATCACTGCCATTTAGTGGTTTATGAGAACTGCTGGTCTCACTCTAGTCATGAGGGAAAAAAAATCTATTCCCATGGATGCCCTCATCCTAGTACATGGGTCTCAACACTTGGAGGGCAGGAAGGCTGATCTGAACTTTCCTCCACCTAGGGTCCCTTTAGGTTAGAACTAGAGGTGAATATGAGATAATGACAGTCAGATCTGAATTTTACCACATCCCTTTACAGCCAGAAAATCAAAGGCTGACCCAGGCCACAGTTCCTCTGCTCCAACCTTCTCCAGATAGACAAAGTAGCCTCCTTCTAATACAGTCTTAAGGAAAGTAAGCTCTGACATTTACTATCTGTTCCCCTTCATAGTCACACTCATTTTTCAGCTTTCAAGGCAATTTTGTCCCTTCTTAAACTTAGTACTGAAAGAATAAAGAACAGAGGAAGATTGACTGGAAACACACAATAATTTGAAGAAATTCAGATATGAAATCCCTCTCTTTGCTCCTTTACGCAGACAAAACAGGATTGTAAATGAAACAGCCCTTCTGGAGCCAAGACTGGAGGAAAGCCTGGAACCTCTTTAATTCACCATGGAGCCATAGTATTGCTAATGGTGAGAGGGCACAGAAAATGGAAGAACTCCAGTTGTCCAGTGAAGCCCACTGTCATCTGTGGCATGAAGCCAGGCTGGACTGGAAGCAGGCAAGCATGCACTACCTCTTGTAATCCAGTTGAAGTTCAGTCTTTGTTCCCTGTTCTCATTTCCCCTGACTTGGCCTCCCATTTTGCTCTTTCCACGATCACCTCCACCCACGTTCTGAGGGACATGGCAACCTCCTCAGGTGATCATCAGCTCCATCAGCTTTCAGAATTCCCCAGACCTTTGTTCTGGTTTACAATTAATGCAATTTACTGTATGTCTTGACAGCAGTATCCTTCAGTAAGAGACACACATGGGAGGGAAGCCAACAGCAACACATAAGCCTGTCAGGTAAATGAAACCACCCCCACTGGAGGTAACCGATGAGCTAGAGAATCAGAGCCAGAGCAAACAGTGAATTTCTTGAGAGCCCAGGTCCCTTACTTCAATCAGTGGCCAGCATGACTAACATGAAGAATGTTTTTTCTTAACCAGTACTTTTCCACCCAAGGTTATAAAAGCTATTGCATTTTACAAAAATTGGTAGTATTTAATTTCAGATCTTTATTGGGCTCTTTTTTTAGCTGAGCAGTTAAAGGATATTCTAAGAATATCTAATATCTAAGAATATGTGAACTAAAACAGGAAACTGACAAGAGGAAAAAGAAAGCAAAAGAAGTTTTACACGAATGCATATACGAAGTTGTGGGTGTTGTACAAATATAACTTCCTTGTGCCACTCTGTCATACTTCACAGCAGAGTCTATTCAGTCTGTCTATTTTGCACAGCATGGCAACATGCTGCCAAGCCAAGTCTACAAAATCTTTTACAGCTGTCATGTAGGTGCCCACTTTCCTGCAGCCCCCTGTAAATTCTGTTCACTCCCTGAGGGGTCTTAGCTGCAAAGATTTTAGATGGATTTTTTCCTTTTTGAGTTTTGGTGTTGCTGTTGGATTTTTTTGTTTTGTTTTGCTTTGTTTTTTAGTAGGGACTCTGACTTTTGCTTACTGAATCAACAAAGTTAAAATGCAAACTATATAAAAGCATGCCTACTGGAAATGGGGAGAAGACTAAGAATATGTTTGTGTAGAGCGGTAGAAGGGTGCATTCGAAAGCGGAGAACAAAGTAGGTCTTTTGTTACAGAGATAACACATTGCCGATACTGAAAGTCAAAGCAAACAGGGGTGGCTAAGATTGCTTTCTTGTTCCCTTTTTACAAGGACATGGTAAAATCAGGCATTCCAACTATTTAATCCATTAGCCTGTCTCTGACACTTCAGCACAATGTATGAGTAAATGGTATGTTGACTAACTATGGCTTTAATGAGAGTTTATTTCTTAACAAAAGGAATTAAAAGTTGGCTTATGCCTCAGAGAATCAAGGTACATTTGTACAATTTCATCCTACCTGAAGTAATAGGATATTTTTATTTATACACAGATGCGGAATCCTATCTTTTCACTTTTCTTTATACTACCTGGCAGCATATACCAAATGTTGTAAACATGCCACATAAAAAACCCAAACCAAACCAAAACCAAAACAATCCCACAAGCCAAAATTTTCAGATCAGTTCCTTTATAATACAACTATCTGGATAATAGCATTAGTACATTTGGTTAGTATTATCATTCTTCAGGAGAAGTGGGGAGAACATAACGTACAAAGACAGGCTGAGAGAAAAAAGTTTGTTCAGCCCTAAGAAGAAATGGCAAAATCATAGACTATTGCTTTTAAATACCTAACAGATGCATATGGAGAAGGCAGAACCAGAGTCTTCTAAGGGTCAGATTTCTAGGATGGGAGGTAACAGGTCCATGTTGCAAAAAGGGAAATTTCAGTTAGGTAGAGGAGGTACTTCTGAGTTTGTGGAACCTCCATCCTCAGAGACACTTCAACCCCAATTGCCTCTGGCCCTGATCTTACTTGTCCCTTCTTTGGAAGGCCTCCAGCAGTCCCTTTCCACCTATGACACTACTACCGTGCTTTGCTTTACTTCACATTAGAATAGCTTCTTACCTGGATTCTTCTAGTGGACTTTGATCAGTGTTAAATCTCTACCAGATCAGAAACTGTACCTTGTGTAAACAACAACTGTACCAGTATTCTCCCAGGGTCTGTGCCATGACATGCATTTCAAAGAGTTCTGAATTCATTCAGATGTACAGGTATTAAGTTTCTGTGCCCCAACTGTGTGCTTTAAGTGTATGGGTTTCATTCAAAACCACCAGGCAAAACAATCCTCACGGACATCAGCTGAAGTGCTTCAGCTAGCTGTTCTTTGCAATAGGAGGAATGTCCTAGGAAAGCCTGAATCCTCTTATCTTCAGGACACAACCTCCAAGCTTATATGTGAATCAAACCCCTTGCTTGCAGTAGAGGAGTGAGGTAAGTAGCTGTTTAGTACCAGATGAATGAGAATGTTTTGATATTTAGTAAGGTTTTCAAACAGGTATTTTTTTGAAGGCGTTAAATAGTTGAAGGACAAAAAGAACTTTAAAATACTTCTCTAGTACTTTTAAACTTGCTTGTATTACTTAATATGAATAAACATATTACTTTATGGACACTAAGTAGACATTTAATTCCAAACAAGGAAATTATCTCAGTCAGACATGCAGTAGAAGGTATTTTGTATTTTCTACAGCAAACCATCTCCCATAGTCATTAAGCATTCAGTTTTCTACCCTGCTAGGTTTCTGATGAGATACATTTTCCTCTGCCCCCCCTTGCCAGTTCATTCACTACCCTCCAATCTCCTGCTCTCTGCCTTCTGGTTTTCCATGGGATAGATACTTCTAGCATATGAAACACTGCTACAGTTTCTCTATGCCCACTTTGTGCTGTCTTTCTTCATTAGTATCTGACCCTGTCTCTCTCCCTGATGTTTTTCCTCTTCATTTGTCATTGATGTTTCCCTTTTCCTTTGTGTGGTTTAGGCTCTTTTCCACCCCCCACATGTGCTTTCATTTTCCTTCTGTTGTGATTAAGATTTCATTTTAATGCAAATTTCAAAGCAAAATATTGTTATTCCCAAATGCTACATGCACACTCATATTGAACAAGACAGCAACACTTCTCATCCTTTACCTTTTGTTCTAGGTTTTCCCACCTTGCTATGATGGTTTCTTTCTTCCTCTGGATGAATCACTCATTTTCTTTTTTGATGTTCTTTTCTTTAATAGCACATTTGTTTTCCTTTGATGGCATATTGAACTTCTTTTCTTTATCAGTATTTAAAGCTTGATTAATGTTTGACTTCTTTTATCACCATTTTCTTTTGAGTACCTTATTTATTTCTTCCTACCCTTGGTCTGCTATTTTATTCCATCACCATTTTTAGGATTACTCCTCAAAGATAATGCTAAAGAAAGCTAATTTTTTTTCCAAAATGGCCAAATACCATTTTGTTGTTCATATGTGCAAACACTAAAATTAGTAATAGTGAACATCTGTAAGAATGATTACATAAGGGGTTTTTTTGTTTGCTTTTTTGTTGTTGTTGTTGTTGTTTTGTGTTTTTTGGTTTTTTTGGCTCAAGGTACTTCTAGGGTCTGGGCTGCCCCTAGTTGGCACCTTGAATATGCAAACAAAGAGAAAAATAGGTATTAAACATTGTACTTTAGAGCCACAGAAAATTGTGAAGCCAGAAGCCCTACTTTCTTTTTCCCCTCAGCCAGGCCATAATTGAAGCTAAGTAAAACACTACAGGTCCTCTTCATAACAGAGTCTCTAGGTCTGTAGTCAATTCATTGAAAAAACATGTTTGTATCCTTTCATTCTGGCATGAGCAGCCACCAAACTCCATTTTCCATGAAGTATTGTCCAACATGGATATTTTACCTATTTAACTCTGGAAATTTGAAACCAGAAGCTCTGGCAATAAATAACAGCCTGATAAATATTGAGATAGGCAAACTTACAGTATTGCTTGTTCGACAACAACCTGGGATGTGATCTTTCCATGTGCTGAAGTACATGATAAACTCTAGGAAGCAAGAAGTTACAGGACCTACAAAAAGTGGCTTCTATATAAGAAAGACTGTATGGAAGATTTAAACTAATAGTTCTGCTCTTGATAGTAATTACTCCAGGCCTGGCAATTCCTCACAGACAATTCAATTAAATGCTGACAGAAACACAAATAGAGCTCACACAGTCTTCTAGTCCTTGCAGTGTTGCACTGATGTCATCATGTCTGGAAGTTACTGCAAAAGGCTATTCTTACTGAACACATAACTGCTAAATCACATGGAGATGCCCAAAGCAATTAGAAAAACAATAACCCTGTGTTTCAAAGCTTGAGTTTCCCAGCCTCCCAAACTGACCTTGTTGTACCTGGCAATCTCATACTAGATAATGTATATCTTTGCATTCCAAATGTTTGATGGATTTTGCATTTCTCCCTTATGGTTTTATGCTTGTGTCCTGAAGAGTCTCTCATGGTAACTGAAATAGAATATACATGTGCTGAAATTATCAGCAATGAATCAACTGAACTGGATTTTTTTTCAGTAACTAGTTTATTTGTTCTTATCTCCTGTTATTGCACAGGTATTTGCTTTCCTGAATTTAATCTTGTCAATAAATATAATTCAGTTACCTCTCGTCTTTCCTGCCTTAATGACAGAGTACAGTATTACACACATATATATATATAAAATATCAAGCACAGTTTTTAAATGCCAGTGTGTTTAATGGTAGCAATTGCTTGCAAAGTAAGGCAAAACAGTGTTGTAGAGTCATACAAGTAGACAAGTAGAAAGATAAAGTAGTATAATCTATAATAAATTGACACAGCATGAAATTTGGGCTAGTTTTAAGTTAAGAATATTTCTTGCAGTATTAATAGCAAGCGTTGTAAGGAAATATTTCAATCATCTCAAAACAGAGCCTTCTAAAATAAGGTTAAGCTAAAAAAACCCATAAAAAGCTGTTAACATATGGAAGTGCCCACTTAAGCCTCTCAAACAGCTTTAAGTCTGACTGCCAGTGATATTGTCACAGAACAGTATTCAATAACCTTCTGACGCAAGTGATGCATGTTTGTTTTTAACATTTCAAACTAGGAAAACTAGGAAAATGCTGAGGCAGGCTAAGCATTTATACTTGAAGTAGTTAAAATGTTTAAAACACAAGAAATCCATGCCTATATCTTGTTAAGTTCTGAAGCCAAACTGGTTACTGCCAGAAAATGCCACGTATTTGTGACTGATTCTTATACTAGTTATTAGTGCTTGGCACATATGTATAGAAATAGATAAATCCTTGCCTATCAAAACTGTTTGATTTTTTTTTGGTTTGTGCTTATGTCATAAATTTTCATATGAATACCCCTGTTGAATCTTTACCGCAAGCTTCCGCAGTACCACAAAAATACATAATGAACCGAACTACAGAAAGTGCTGGCCATAAAAACAACTTGAATAGTATCCCACAGTTCAAGCCAGCAAAAATAGTGGTATTGTAATGGCTTTATTTGGGTCTAAGCTTCAGTAAAATTTTGTGATATACTTTGCAACCCAGCCATTTCTTGGACTTCCTTGATGAGAAAACTGTCCTCAGATCAACCCAGTACCTGAAGCTTTTTTACACTCTTTCTTTCATAACTAAGACTATATCTAGCTATGCTAACTCTTCCTAATGTTTCACTTGCTTAAAAAAAAAAAAAAGTACTAGCAATCCAAGCTGGTTGTATTTTTGTATCTCTCAGCAAATTCTAATAAAGTACATTGAGCAATATTCTCAGTTTACTGTATTGATAAACAGACTGTAAAGAGTTTTATGATATGGTACTTCTCGTATGAAAGACACTAGACTAACATAAATTGCAATTGTAACTGTAAAGCACTAAAATATATTTTCCCTCCAGGACTCTAGTATATTTGGCTGAAAAAATAAAATAAAATAAAATAGACTTGTTTATTGTGTATATTTTTTGTAGTGTAATTAAATGTCTCTGTGGTTTCCCCTCAGAAACAAAGTCCTCTTACCCTGCTAAATACAGTCCAAACTTTACAGAACTGCCTTATTCCAAATTGGAGGTGGAAAAGCACTTTCTTTTTCACTTTCTCCAAACTATCTCCAGAGAAATTGATCTCTCAGCATTTTCAGCCCTGTCATTGCAAGTCTTGCTAACAGTCTTTATGACAAAAACAAAACATAGAAACATAGAATCATAGAATGGCTAGGGCTGGAAGGGACCTCCACAGGTCATCTAGTCCAGCCCCCCTGCAGTGAGCAGGGATACCCTCAACTAGACCAGGCTGCTCAGAGCCTTGTCCAAC
>WTSP01027108.1:280476-291397 GCA_025331215.1 Actenoides lindsayi | reverse complement strand
CAACCCCAGCTCCCTCAGCCTGTCCTCGTAGGAGAGGTGTTCCAGCCCTCTGATCATCTTTGTGGCCCTCCTCTGGATGTGCTCCATCAGGTCCATGTCGTTTCTGTGTTGAGGGTTCCATCAGAGTCTTGAGTTAACCTTTTGCTACTTTCCCGGTGATACCTCTCTCATTGTGTCCTGGACCCAATGAAAAATATCCATTCTCCACCCAAACTGGTCTTAAGTGGATTCTTTGTGGTGATTACTTTGGACCTCATCCCTAGTGAGCATCAAGCAAGAAGGCATCATCGCCCTAGGATCAGGATTTGTCAGTGAGGCAACTCCTATACCCTAAGTGATGTAAAACAGTCACAGTGGCTTTGCCCCCCATACTGGTGGTTGCCACAGGCAACTGACTGGTAAAAACACAGAGGTGTTCTGCCTTTCTGATGGGATATCCCAGCCCAGGCACAGATCCCACATCCCCAGATCATGCCAGTGCAACTCCAGCTCTACAATACTCACAGTGAAACTGAGGACAAACTCAGTCCTCGATGGTTTAATTGGAGAAAGACAGAAATCTGCAGGGGTGTTGTAAAGTACCTGCAGACTCCAGAAAGGTCTCAATTCACACATAGAAGCTATATTTTGAAGACCATCTCTTCAAAGACACCAGGACCTACTCTGATCCCTCTTACAGTGTTCACCAGCAGTAAAATTACTGAAGTGCCTGGAACTACTGAAGAGTGGCAAGAGGGATCAGTGTGAATTAGAGCAGTATGCAGGCCCAAGGATACTAGTCTTTATTCAGTAAATACAATCCCTCCAGTTTCATTCCTCCTTGCTTTAACATCACTTCCCACCCTGTCCTCCCATTAAGAAGGAAGTGCTAATGGAGCTGTTGTAATCCTTCTGCAGACAAAAGGCAGCAGTTGAAATAATGGATAACCGAGGAAAGGATACTCACAGAAAAGCCAGAGGACAGGTAATGGATATTTGAAATAAAGGTGGAGGTGAGATACTTAAAAAATTAACCTCCTCCTCTCTTTTGGCCTTCCTTTAATAAAATGGTTATAAATCCATTACCTGTTTTAAGGTTCAGAGCAGCTGCATAATGAATCTGCCATAATACACAGCAAAGTGCAAATTCACCATTACACTTCAATAGCTTGTGCTCCACTCTGAATGAGATGGAGGATTATACAAGCACAAAAAACACTCCCTGGAGTAGCTGAATGGAGATGGTAGAATTAAGGCTGAAGCAGTCATAGTTAACTCCTGATACATGTTTAAGCACACAGTGTTAAGCCCTTCTTCTGACACAGACTTTCATAAGCTTTGATTGCCATTACAGAAAATTTCAGATAGGACTTCTCTCAGACTCAAAAGCTTGCCTAAAAAAGGGGGAAAACACCTCCTTAGTCACATATGAATGGTCTGCTTGCTTTCCCATGGCTCTTTCTAGATCCTAAAACTCTTTCTTATAATTCAGGATTAATTTTGATGTTTGGATGTTAGCATTTCCTAAATCTCTCTTGAGCAGTGGTCTATCTTGGAACTGAATCTGCCATTTTAATTTGAAAATGTTATTGGATCATGTGCACTCTCCAGTTCTTATTCTTGTCTAAACTTTCTTTAATGTTCTTCACCCATTTCTTTTCTTTCTTTTTTTTTTTTTTTCTTTCTTTCTGTGAGTATCTTAGATAAAAACTTCATTGCTCAAATATAGTATAAGATTAATATTGTCCATTGTCTCATTGACTCATTCTTTAACCAGAGGATCATACTTAATGGTTTGGACACCCGTGAGGTCAAGTTTGTCTCACCTCTGTATCTCGTTGTACCCATCATTACACTGTATTGGTTCAAAGCACCAACCACTTCTACCCTGGACTTTCACAAAAGATGATGTCTTATGATAAAACAAAGTATGATAAGAACACATAATTTAAGGCTTGCAAAGCGGATCCTACATCTCTGTAATAAAGCTTTACTGGCAGCAGTACAAAATAATTCCCCCAAACTCCACGGAATGTTTGTAGAGGAGGAAAAAAACCCACCACAATAAACACAAGCAAGGACATATCCCAAAAGTGTATAAAATCTCAGGCAGTGATAGAATTCAGTCTTAATTAATTAATACACAGCTAGTCAAAGCTGTAAGTTAGGCCAGAGCAGCAGGGTCCCCGTTGAGGGTAACACCCAGCACTGGAGAAGTAGGACTTCTCACCACTAGCCTAATGGAAGAAGGAACAGGTAGTTGAGGTGACACATTTCTTCAGTACCCTAACAGTAACTAGTGTGTGTGCCAGAGAGAAGAAAAAAAAAAAAGTCACATTCCCAGACAAGCCTACTTCTCTTCCTCCTCACATACACACATCTAAGGGAGAATGAAAGGAGGAAAGATAGCCTATCACATTAAGTTTTGTGAAAGCCCTGGATATGATCAGACTTCAAGTATGTTCATACTA
Source organism: Actenoides lindsayi (assembly GCA_025331215.1). Taxonomy (NCBI): domain Eukaryota; kingdom Metazoa; phylum Chordata; class Aves; order Coraciiformes; family Alcedinidae; genus Actenoides; species Actenoides lindsayi. The sequence continues at coordinate 288,947 of WTSP01027108.1, read as the reverse complement.
AATGAAGATGGTATTATATTGCAGACGTTCTCAAAAGTTGTTGGATTTTTTTTCCTAGACCGAGTGTTTTGCTTTAAGATTTCTTGATAAATCTATTGCTTAATGCACACAAAATCTGTCTGCTCCCTGAAGATTTCCTACAGAGTGCAGAGTACTGCCTTTAATAATGCACATCCTTCTTGCTGTGTGTTTTCCATTTTTTCTGGGATGGGTACTGAGTAGTTATGAAATTTCTTCTCTATAGTCATGATAGAGGGTGTATCAAACTTTAAACTGAGCATCTTGCACATGGGAAACAAACACAGACCCCCAGAGGAGACCTTATGTACACTTTTTGAGATGTGAAGACCTCCCTGCTATCACTATCTCATTAGTTGAAATATGCTACAGTCCAAAAGCAAGCAGGTAGATAGCCTACACCAAGCTGAAGGAACATGTGGTTCCTCTGTACACAGCAGAACTACTAAAGCCTGGTCTGCCCTCTGTGTAGGTTCCCAGGTGTCTAATAAAAGCGGAAGGTTTTTAGTTGGCTCCTCAGAGGGAGAACCTAATAAGGATTTCTCTACTCTTCCCGGTCACCTATTTGCATGGAACCTACAAGATACTCCGAGGTCATTTCTCTTCTGTGAAACTAAATTGAATTTTACCACTGGATGTGAAGGTTTTTTGGAGGGGAGAATAAGCACAATGTAGCTCATTCCCTTAGAAGACTAGGCTAAAAATCCTACTTAGCTGGGGAAAGGCGAAGGGAAAGCAATGCACATAGGGAGTAAGAAACATCAGAAAACAAAGGAAAATGATCCTCACGACAAAGCAAAGACAGGAACCAACAGGCCAGTTAACCACACAAGCACCATTTTTTTCTTGACGAGTCTTTTTAGTCCTTTACTTTCAAATTCTATTCACAATACAAACTTGAGTAATCAGTGTTTCTCCAGGTTGCCATGAAAATACAAATCTAGACTTTTATCTTCAGAATATAAAAAATATACTTATGTTTGAGGAAAAAAGAATTACTGTAATTTGAAAACATTATTGTATCACGTGCATTCTCCAGTTCTTAGTCTTGCCTAAGCCTAAGATTTATCAGTAAAAAAGTAATCACATGACTCCACTTAGCGACTTTATTGCTACTTCGCTCAGGAGAAATAATTCAGAATTCTTGCCAATACATACACTTGTACAACACTTCTGCCACATCCTACCAGGGTCTAGCGATTGAATCTGGCCTATTGATGCCTTCTTCTTCAACCCTTTTCTACTGGAGGTAAAACAATTGTACAGTCAGGAAATACTTCAGCAAAAGGCATGCAGCTTTTTTCTGAAGTTTGCTCATGGCCCAATGCAGGTTGCATATTGCCACTATTGCTCTAGCAAGGTGTGGAAAGGAAGAGGTTGAACATCTGCAGAAGAATGAAGAAGAAAAGGTTCCAAATGGGGAACCAATTGCAGGTCGGAGCCTATAACTTCTCCTTTCCTGACTTGGCTCTGCCCTTGCAAGAAGAGAGTAATGCTTTAGCCGATGTTAGTGAAGATCTGATAAGTGAATTGGCCTGAGGGGTGTGAATAAAAATTTCTGAAGCCAGTTTGTCCATTGTGACTTTAGGCCTGACCACAGTGCCTTCCCTATATCTGTAGTATCTAGACTCCAGATTAGCAAGCTCTTCATACTGCTATTCTAGTGCCTTCAGTGGGAAACTACTGAAAGATAAAACCAGGAATGTGTTTCATTACCTGCATATAGACTTAGATAGCTGATGTTGTGGGATGTAGTAACCCAATATAAAGAGCTCCACCCAGCAAGGCTTTTCTTTGTTTAACATCTGGAAAGATCTGTTACAGATGATGAGGGTGGAAACACCAGAAATTCAGGGGGACTTTTGAGTTTTTAGGCACAACAGTGATTTATGGCAGAAAGAAGAGGGCATTTTCAATGCTATTTGTTGACAGAGGAGATAAACATTTGACCTGGAGCTCTAAGCCTATTTTGTAGGGATTGTATATCACAGCATTTTAAGAGCATGGCTAAGAAAGAGACTTGTCTGTTTCCCCTGGATTGGCTGCTCCCCTTTGGGTCAAACAGTCCCCCTGGAGAGAGAGAGGGTGGGGGAGAGAGAGAGATTATCTGCTCCTTGAAGAGTAACCACCATGCTTAGCTTCAGTTGTCAAGTGAGGTGGGAAGAAAGGGTGGCTGCAGGAAGAGAAAAGCTTGCTGCACAATTCCAAAATACTACATACAGCTGAACAGACATTTGGACAGTCATGCTTTACTAACAGAATGGGGCTTGCCTGTGGACTTGAAAAATATAACATCCAGGCTCAAGGCAACACTGAAAGAGGTTGAGAATCAGAGCCAAAGTCTTCAAAGGAATGTTGGCTCTCCCTGGAAAGAAAAGAAACTTGTGTTGTGCATCTGAGGGGGAGAAGAGGCAGGGAATCTAAATCCAGTTTGACATACCATGTTTTGGTTTGGTTTGGTTTTTTATTGTCTGCAATAAAAATACTTTTAATGGCTCTATTTTTTCATTTCATGCCAATATTACAACAGTTTTTGGTTGACTAGAGCAATATCTTACTCTCTATGCTGTCCCACCTGTTCATTCCAGTATAATGCAGTTGGGCACTATAAAATAAACTTGTTATTATTATAAAAGACAAAATTTAGCATGATTCAGTGGAGCTATTTCAGTATTAGCCACAGCAAAGACAAGGATTGAATGTAACTGAACAGCTCTGAACAGCTTCTGAGACAGATACCTCCATCTAAAATGTCTTTACCTTGTACCTTCTTTTATTTTTGCAAATGAAAATACAATGGAGCAAGTACATTAACAACATTCTCCCAAGTGTACGTGGTCTATATGGAAAAGCTGAAGCATGTTTTAAGTACTACCAACCCTCTATACTATTCTTACCATCCTCCCTAGTGTTGCTGTGACTTGCTTGACTGTTGGCTGGGAAACAAATGTTGCTACCTTTGATGACGTCGTTAATCTAACCCTCATTCTACCTCCCATTAAGATTTCCTTTTTTTTTTTTTTTCCTCCTAACCTTTCTTGGGCCTCTGGTTGGGAAGTTGAAGGTGAGTGTAGGTGAGTTCTCTGCTAACTTACATGGCAACTTGCTGTGAATGTTTGCCCTCTTTCTCTTAGGATCCTGTTGCACAACTCTTTGTGGGCTTGTTTGAAGGTGCCCCATACTCACTCACTGCCTGCCTGTCCATCTCCTGAGGATAAAGTATGCTGCACAGGACAGAGCTACTTGAGGAGGGCTTAACAGAAAGAAAAAGAGGAGAAAAAAGTTGTAGGAGACACACTATGATGTATCCAGCCATTTCCTCTCTTGCCAAGATTCTCAAGGGTCTCTGTTGGTTGGCTTCCTGCTGAGCAGTGGAAAGGAGAAACTGGGTGGAGGTAAGTAAGCTCTCAGAGGGACACTGGTTCTCTTTGTTTAAACCAAATCAAAGCCTCACTCTTCTTGCCAGGCTTCTGCCACTAACTTAGTACCTGACTCCTAATACCTCCCTGCAACTGTTAACCAGAGACACCTTCACTTTCTCAGACAATTGATATAAAAATGAGAAGCCAAATTTTCTCTCCAGTAGTTCCAATCCATTACATTTTCCACATTACTTATCTGTCTAACCATCCAGCCTTTCACCTTTGGGGAGTTTAAAATAATGCCCAAATCACAAGTAATAAAAATGAGTTTTCCTCCTAATCTCACACCTTGCCAGCAATCCCTCATGTCTGTTGTGTTATGATCATGACGAGAAGGAAAAGCAGGTTCTCCCAACCTTATCTTCCTTCCCTTGGTCATCTCCGCATCCAGCTGAAAAGACAGAATTAAGGACTGTACGAAGGTATGGCTAATGGGGATAAAACTAAATACAACTGATGCTTGTAATCATTCTCCATACTTTAAGTATATGAGTTATCATATAACGTAAAAACAAACAGTGTATGTTATGTGTATTGACCTGAATCCTAACCACATTTGAAAAACAATATTAAGACTTGTGATTAAGCATAAAGCTCAGGATTACAAACCAAGCCTCAATTTTATTTATGTAAGTCCCATTTTTTTAAAGAGCATAACAATGTTGAGTATACAAACTGAGGAGAGGCAAGGCCCACTGGTAACGGAGAAAGCCCTTCCAAAGTCTGTTCTTATTTTAACAACAAAATAAAGGCTGTGTATCTACAATATCTACCTTGAATTTTCAAAATTCAAATCTATCTGAACAGACAAGTTACACTTTATGCCAATGAGAAAACATATTATTAATTCATTTTTACTGACTGAGACCCTTCTCAAGTAGCTGCAGTTTCTGATAACTGGCCCAGCACATTATAACCTCTTTATTTCAATATTATATAATTTTGCCAGATGCTAAATGTTGTTTGCAACTGAGCAGAAAATCATATACACAGTATTATTAGTGCTTTAATGCTCAAAAAGATTATGGAGCTTAGGGGTTTGGGCTTCTCATTTACTGTTCTAAACATGTCAGGGGCAGTCTGTTTCAATTTTTTTTTCAGAATTTCATACTTGGGGATTCTAGCTCATCTAGCTCAAGACTGCAAATTTTTCACTCATGTTCTCCACTCACCTATTTGTACAAGGTCCTGCTCATGCAAAACTTTTTGCATGAAAGGATAGGAGGAATCAAGATAAGGGAAAATGCCAGCTTCTACATATACTTGTACTTTCTGACTGCCAATAAGAAGCCCTATTATACCTTGCGTTTGTCTGTTGTGTCAGGCCAACCATTCCAACGCAATAAGAACCTACAAGGATAGCTTTTCTTGATGCCTTTTCATAATTACAAAGTCTTTGAAGTCACTCCTTTCAGATAAATATAGGTAGGCAATGACTAGCATTCAGTGAAACCTGATGAACACTACATTGAATTCAAAATGTATACAGAGTAACAGAGAAAAAAAATGTGATGTTTCACACTGCAGCCTTCACATGCATCCAGGGCTTTTGTGTGACTTGCTGTCTTCAGCACTGAATATACGTAACTTTCAAAGAGCTTTTCAAAGAGCTGCTGAAGAGGTAATTCACATTTTTATAAAAGGAGAGAACAAAACGTTTAATACTGATTTAAAATGTATTCACCCTTGCCCCTAGCACTCACCCTTTTCTTTAAATGCATTATTTTTTTGGAGAACATATGTTTAAATTTGAACTGCCATATTTTGCTTGGTTTCAGTCAAAACTGATTATTAGGGTTGCTAGCCACACATGAAAACAGAGGGGGAATAAAAACATACTATCCTACACCTATGAAGCTTTTGTCTCACTGGATTTGACAGGAAAGCTCTCTGTAATTATTTTTTTTTTTTCTTATTCAAGATCAAACTTTAATGGCACCCATATCTTCTCTATCAACACATCTGCATCCAACTGTGCTAACACTTTGCTCACCTTCAACTTTTTTTGTTTGTTTTGGGAACATTTCTTTGTGGTTCTAAACAACATAAATTTGGCTTCCTCATTGAGAAGCTCATTTAGCTGCAGCTTGATTGCAAGTAATTTGCCCTAACTGTCTCCGTCTTTTAATTGTTTGTGCCTTTTTCTAATCTATAAACTGTAACTTCAGGCAGGCCATTTTTGTCTTACCATTTCCTCTTTGGAAAGGCATATCTAATAACCCACCTCATATCCTGTGGCTTTAGGCATCTGAAATCATATGAGCAGAAGGGATAGACCATTGATTCTACTCCAAGGTCATTGGAAAAAAAACACCGCCATAAAATCTCCTTTTTAAGACACAGGAAAAAGAAACTTCATTCATGAAATATAGTTTGATCGGAAATAAATATGTTTCACCACTGGTACAGAACTGACTGCCTATTCTGTTTCCACAGCACTTCCTTATGATCTCCAAGAGACATGAAATTTTAAGTGCCAATTTGGGTACTGCTACAATCCTTGAGTTAATCAGAGTCCAATGAATTTTATTCCCACAGTTTTGAATTGGCACCATTTACCCTACTGGAGACAGAATACATGATGTCACTAGAGTCTCTGGACTTAGGCACGCCCATACATAAGGCAGCTTTTTTTTTTTTTTTTTTTAAAGTAATCTCATTAGAAGTCCTACCAAATATGGTATCCGTGTCAAATCTCTTTAATTCTTCCCACCCAATCCCCTTTACCCCCAAAGTGTAACAAAAATGTATTAGTCAGATTATCAGCACATTCAGGAGTAATCCCTTCCAAAACAAGATAACTATATGTATTTTTCCTGATCCTCAAACTTCCGTTTGTGTTAATTATTCTACAGCTGACTGACAGTGTGATTAATACTCTTCCTCCCCTCCAGTCCGAATAGCAATTAAGGAATTTGCATTTGCTGCTTCTTTTTCTTACAAAATAAGATATTTTCTCCATATTTTTTCTTCTGAAAAAGCGCCTGCTCTTACTAGAACTAAAGTCCGTGGCCAAGTCCCACATGAATGTTTTCAGCTGTCTTACTTTATAGTACTTGCATAAAGCACAAAACACACACAGGAGTATGACAGCCTTGGAATGGGGAAAGAATGCCAAGCACAGCAGAGTTTCTTTCTCTTAAAGTTTCTTAGACAGGTATTTTCTCACATGATCTCAAGACCACGGTTAGCTATTGCACTTTCCTGATGGGGAGCAGGGGTTCTGCCCAGAGGAGTTCTCTTAGCAAAAAGAATGAGAAGCATTTTCTGACTGTGACGATAAAAGTATAGAAAGCTTTATCACCATCTCGAGAAATTTTCCTTCCCACTGTTTAAACCACTGAAAATACTGAGACTACATTATGAAATGAAGACCACATTCATGCAGCCAAACTTCATACAAATGTCACCCAAAATCTTTTAACCAGTCTCTGGCAGCTTTCTGTGAAGGAATCAGCAGATATGTTCACATATACTGAGAAATGTGCACTAGACATATGTGTGCATGTATTGTGCGTTCAGAGCTCTCTTGTCTATGTAACATGTCTTCTTGATAGATAAATAAAAGGAAGCAACATGAGTAGACAGCATGCACAGTTTTTTGACATTGCCAATACTCAGATATTTTCTCAGCTATTTTCAGAAGATATATTGGCTGAGAAGTTCTATTCTATAAGCTAAGTGGCTGATGACTTCTTGTATGACCCTGAAAATTATTGAAGTGTTTCTGAAGCTCTTCTGAGTTTCTTCAAAACCTTTTCAAATCATACTGAAAGCCTCATGACTTGATTATACTGCAGTATCTCACATGTAAACTATGGAGAGACTTCCACCTGGCAAAGACAAACTGTCATGAAAGAATGACAAGACCCCTCAAAACCAACATAATCATGTACTTTATTATACTATTAAAAAGAAGGCAAGAAAATACTTTTAATTCTGATAAGAAGATTAATTCCGTGTGAAAGTTCTGACCTCTCCCCACACCCACCTGAAACAAAGAAGCAATTTCCAATTGCCTGATTTCAGTCAGGAAAAGAAATGCCAGCTGGCTTATGGACCCTAACTGCTTTTGCCTAAAAGACTCAGAATGCCAAGTCCCATTTTCAAATGTGATCTAAGTTCTTGGGAGCCCAAAGGACACAAGAGTTAACAGGACTGAACTGCTAAAACACCTCTAAATAGGTACTGTTAGCACAACATTTATGAAAGTCCCTTGAGGACAAAGCAGTGTAAGTCCCACTTGGAGATTTTACAATAGGCTCTCAGATCTCATTCTCAGGGGACCCTGTGAAAATTCTGCCTCACCTACAAAGAGTCCTTTGGGCTCCTTTACTCTCTATTCCCATTGCAGCTAGTGAGAGACTGGGCTGTCTGAGAATGCAGAATAAGGTATTTAGGACACTAAAAATATTAATTCTATGAGCAAAATATCGAGTCTTTGGATTAATGAAGCAGATATAGTTAATAACAGGAAAGACACTAACAAAATGCCACCAGCATGCTGAGGGAATGATATTGTACACCACGACTGTATGGACTCAAGAGAGTAATTACATATTAGTAACCCATCTGATCTTTCATATTGCCAGGCTTTTATCTCAGATAGTCATTTTTCTCTGCTGCTACCACTTTTTTGTTTTAATGAAGAACATCCTCCCCTTTCACCATCCTTATTGTGTCTAAGTAATCATTATACATGGACTCAGAAGAGGCTGAATTCCTCAAAGCATATGCATGCCAAGGAACAGCAAAACTTCCTTTCTACAAGGCCTGAACCAGCTATATAAGGCTGATTTGGTACCAGAAGATAATTCAAATTTGTCTGGTATTAGTGGGCAGTCTCACAAATTGTAACATGATTCACATAGTGGAGAAAATGAAGTAAAAAAAACAAACCCAACACCAAACCCAAAGTCTGTCTGTCTTTTACAAAGACCCTTTCGTTTAACAAAAAGGGGGAAGGGAAGGGAAGGGAAGGGAAGGGAAGGGAAGGGAAGGGAAGGGAAGGGAAGGGAAGGGAAGGGAAGG
>WTSP01027108.1:236290-280376 GCA_025331215.1 Actenoides lindsayi | reverse complement strand
GGAAGGGAAGGGAAGGGAAGGGAAGGGAAGGGAAGGGAAGGGAAGGGAAGGGAAGGGAAGGGAAGGGAAGGGAAGGGCTTCAATTTGATTGTTGTATCAATAGACTCACTGGTCAATTCAAGTGAAGGGGAAGCATACTGGACAAAATAGGAACCTGGCTTTTAGAAATAGAAAGTATATCCCATAGTGGAGTAATAATATCTCAGGGCTCTCCACAAGCATGAATTTCCTGCCTGTCTTTATATTTGCACTGAAAACCAAAGAAACAGCTTTCAGTGTGAAATGAATGCTTAGCCCTTAAACAGATTTTACACAAGAGGCCAAGGCAAGAACAGAATAGCAGAGCTATGATCTGAAAGACATAATTGGGACTAGGTGGTAAGAAGGTAGAATGTGTTTTCCAGGAAAAAATGACAGAATTCTACTTTTCCTAGTTTCGTGGAACTTCATAGAAATGCCCATACAGAAATGCTTGCTGATGTCAGATTCAGTCATTCCTACATTTAAAAAATTGTTTTAAAAAGAGGTGAAGGAGAAAGGGACAGGTCAAAGGGGGGTGGAGTTGGCATTTAAACATGTGAACAGATGCACTTCTTCATCTCAAGTGGGGACAAACCTGGAATAATTCCAGCTCGATCTGAGTCAGAGGAAATTTCTTTACTATGAAAAGGAGATTAAAACCAGGCGTCACTACAGCCAGTAATAGCCTCCTTGCAGTTCATCCTTTAATGTTCTGGGGAGCAATTCCTTTCTAATACCCCTTTTTTATTCCTTTCTAATACTTCTTTTCTGTACAGGGAAAGTACATGTAAAAGTTTGGTATATCCTTTCTAATGGGTGCTGCAGAAACATGATGGATTATGGTTTCATACCACATGTGATATCAAACCATAGCCTCCTGGGAGACTACAACCTGCTCAAATGCTGAAAAAAAAAATAATTAAAAAAATCTTATACACCTCAGAGTAGCATTTGGTTCTGTTGGTTACTGCCTGTACAAGAAGAACATAAGAGCTTGCAGGAGTGTCTTTTATGCCCACTTATAAACTGATTACACCATGCTGGCACCCAAATTCTTAGGACAATTTACTCAATTTCTGCAAGGCAATGATTTTACTCACTGGCTCATGTCTGATGTTGAAAGTTTCTTAACCCACATGCAGTAATCATCTGGACATAGCAAATCTGTTTGAAAGAAAATTTTCCTAAAATACAGGCTAGAGAGTTCCAGCCATGCCGACACATCTCTGAGAAGAGCTATTTACTTAGACTACAGGGAAGGATAGGCAAAATTCCACTCTGTGGCCCAAAGCATAATTTTTCATGAATTTGCATGAGATGAAAATTTGCTGTGCTTTTAGGGAAAGAAAAATGTCAACCATTTGACTAAAAAATGAGCTCTTTGCAGCAAACACTCATTGTTTTTCTTCTCTGTACACAGAAAAATTTCTCTCCTCTATATAGAAGAAAGGGCATTAAGAAAACACATTTTTGCTTTCTCCAAAGGTGTGAGTTCCCCACTGAAGACAGCTTTTTCCATGTAGCTATAGGTTTTTGAAATCTCAAAACCAATTTTTTTCTCAGCTGGTAGCTTGTAGTCACATTAACCCCATTAAAATCTCTTGTTCTGCTCTATATTGACACTGAAGGATCTCTGACTGAGAAAGACTAATGCCTGCACCTGAGGATTAGTTACGTTTACCCTGTGTAGAAACAAAAACTCTTGCTTTCTTGGGAAGGTTTGAGACAGTCTTCTGATGAACTATGAAGTTATTAATGTTGCTTGATATTTGCTTTGACAGCTGCTCTGTACCCTCTTTAATCATCTTCATCATGGTTCACAGCTCTTTCTTCCCTTCATTTCACTTTTGCCTATGCTTCTTAGGGAAAATGATGCAACACGTAAGTTGATAAATCTTTCAGCCCTTTGTGCATTTCCCCTCTTTATCATCACTCCCAAAGTTTCACTGTTTGGCATTTTTTCCCTACTGTTCAATAAGAGAACAGAGAAATATTCCAGATGCAAATACCATTGTAGTACAGTATTTTTAAAATATTCTGACTCTTATAAAAGAAAATTAGCTTGCAACCCACATCTATTCAACAGGTAATTTGGCTATGCATTAAAAGGGCTCCTTCAATACTTTAGAAAACTTTCTAAAATTGTATTATGAACATTAGCTGCCTGCCTTTATTGTATTTGGCTGTCTTTCCTTTGAAGTTATTGACAATACTTAAAGGAGTAACCTCTGCTACACAAGAGATTTCTCCTCTCATGACACTTTTTGGAATGATGTCATACTTTGTCACTTGCCTTCCATTTCCCAGGACAAACTATTCCTTGTGTCCATCTTGTCTGCTGTCAGTCAGGCTCACGTTTCTGCCTGGCATGTACTGCAATGCAGTAGAGATTCTCTAAGCAATGTCACTGTCATCCACAGCTCCCCCAACAACCTTGTTCCCTCAGTTGCTGCCAGAGCAAGGGTACAACCTGGTTCAGGCCCCTATGCTCCAGGCTCAAGATTTTAAGTCTGATCAGTTCCCTAAGAGGGACTGGCAAAGATTTTAGGCTATGGACTAGCTCCCTCCAATATCTTCTAGTGGTCAGCAGTCAGAGATTGCAGAGGGCTGCAATCCTGCAACTGAAATGGAAGTGATCTTCAAACAACTGGACCAACTGTGAAGCTTCCCAGAGGGCAAGGACACCAACCACCCTTTCAGTCTGCCTGGAATTGGCAGCAGTAGAAACAGCCAAATAAATCCATTACCCAAAGCTTTCTTCCATGCCTGATAACCTATTTCCCATATCATGGGACAGTGTCTGCATTCCATGATGGTCCCTTTTGAGTGAAGTGTCCATATCTATATATCCTTTCATACGGTACAGACATGGATTTGCAAAACCTCATGATTCTCTATCTGGTTGGTACTAAAGAGAAAGCTAACACCCAAGCTTCAACCTCCTTCACAGGAGTGCAGTTTGGAGATTGAGGAAGCCTGCACAAATTTGGGGAATTCACAAAAATCCCACAACCTACCCTAAATCCAAGCCAAACCAAATTGAAAAAGAGAAAGAAATTCTCCAATCATCTGTCAGGCATATGGAAAATACTGTTGTACTTCAAATTTTACAAACAGGAGTCCTGATTTCAAATTCTTGGGATCAAACTTCTGTTTCTCTCAATCACACTAAATGCATTCTTTTCATGTCAGTAGATTGCATACATCACAGAAAAGAAATGGCTCTTGATATCTGTCGGTTTCAAAGTCAGATGATAATGATCAAAGTTTAGCATCTCAGCGCCTTACAGGGAAAATCTATTCAGAAATATGATGGAGGAAGCAAGAGCAGAGCTATTCCACTTTGATTTCCAGCTAGGGTATATCTAGGAACTGAAAATATAAGGGTATGATCTTTTCCTTCTTCCTCATTCACAGTAGTATTCATGAGAGAGTCTCAGGGTGGTTGCTTTCCTCACACACACATCCTTTATGTCTCAGCTCACAGAAAACCAACATTTAGCAGAATGGAAATGCAGAGCTTTTCTAAGGTGACTTTCTCCCTTTCAGTAAAATCTTTCTGTCCAGCTATACCCTGCCACACATGGCAACAGTCACCAGCTCAGCTGCTGCAACATCAAAACCCTCACGAGACACTGCAGCCTCCCAAACACTGCTGTGTATCACAACATCTGACTCTTCCTAATTAATTTCCTTTGTTGTACAGAGAGCATCCAGAAGCTAACTGTTCTGATGAGACAGATAAAACATCAAAGGATATTTTACAGTGTGTTTAAAAATGTGGCACGTTGGCAGTACTGCAGTCTGAAGCCTACCAAAAATTCAACTGGCCTGCACCAGGGAAAACTGTTCTTCGGGGCCTCATCACGGTGTGTGAGTGCTGCCTTGACAGGCCAGCCTGCCTTTGCAGGGGAGTGAGAGCTTGGTGTGCAGTTCAGCCTCTGTTTGCTTCCTTAGCTGAGTTTGTTGGCAAGGAAGCAAACTCTCTCAGTTGCAAGGGGAGGTGTTGTATGGGAAGTGATAGAAGATGATCTCTTTTACCTTCCCCTCTTAAAACTCTTTCCCACACTCACTCTCACTAATTTCAAGTACATCCTAAGTGACCATGAGACAGTAATGAGTTTTTGCAATTGGCAAGATGGATGGATTTGAACTACTGACCCAAGAATTAAAATACTCCATATGTAGTTATCTATGCATTCAGAATTTGTCTGTCTCTCACTAACAGCACAGCAGTTAGCTTTGCTTTCTGATCAGATCCTTCCACTTCTCAAAAAAATAAGTTACCTCAGCTGGAAACAGGATGCACTCAAGCCCCTACTATCTGACGTTTAAGTTTGCTTTCTACTCTAGCAGAATAAAAAAGTAATGTAAAAATCTGTCTGCTCAATTCTAGCCACTGTAATAAAGGTTCTTCCTTAAAAAGATTGTTCACATGATGAACAACAAGAAATGTGATAAAAGGAAAAGTCAAGGAGAGTGAGAGATTAAGACCTTGACACACTACATAGGCACATGCTCACCTGGCTTCATGGGACTAGTGTAGATGCATGGGTGCTGTCACGAAGAGGACTGCCTCTTTGAAACGGGGCCTTGCAAAAGAGGAAAGAGGAGAGAGAACAAAGAAAACATGGGAGTATTTTAAACTACCTGAAAAAGAATCAGAGGCAAAGGAGAAAAAATGGTTGAAAGAAACATAGCAAATAGGGAACAAATAAACTGCTCAAGATGTCACGAAAGAAAAAAGCAAGGTCATGGTAGCATGGGGAAACAAGCAAGGAGAACATAGAGCTATATGGGGGGAGCTGCTGGAAACCAAAACATAGATGAGACAGAGCAGCTTGGCAGAAAACAGAAGCCCTCACACTCTGCAAAACAGCATGTTCCTTCCCCATCTCTTGCGCTCCTGGCACTGAGGGACTAGTCCCAATTCCCTACAGCTTTGCAGGAAAAAAGGGTGACATTTTTTTTATGCAAAATGCCTTTGGGCCCTGTAGAATTTATCAAGACAAAATTCTATCCTGTCCCTGGACTGTCAGCATTTTTTTCAGGATGGAGGTTGGTGGTACTGTTTTGATAACAAAGCTTGTTGATACAGGTTCAAAGTAGGCTCTTGGAGGTCAAACACCACCACTGGAAATGGAGTGACAAGTTTAACAGACTCACAATGTTGTTTTTGGTGTTTGACCTTAAACAATACATGAAGCTCCAGGATAAAAGAAAAACAGAGTTATAAACATGAATTGAAACATGTTTTTCAGAGTTCTATTTAAAATGGAAGCATGAAAAGGAAACAGAGAAAATAATCACATATCAACAGAAAAAACAACAAAACCAAAAAGCTGCTATTAGAACTACAGGGGGAAAATATTCAGAGCAGATATATGACCTGTCACTCAGTATTTTTTATGATTCAGGACGAGTAACTGAAAGGGCTAGCAAGTCCAGTCTGACTGGAGAGGCTATTTTCCCATGTTAGATCTCAGACTTTGTTTTAGGTTATTTTCAGTGCTGTGGATGGAATGAGATGAAGAGATTAAGTTTCACCGACACTGCACTAAAGATATGTGGACAGAATTTATCTCCAGATCTGAGCTCAGGCCCAGGCCTGGAGGTACAGAAGTACCGGCCACAGTGACTTTGGTGGCCACCACCGTGAGTGCTGGCAGCACACTCAGCACCTCTCAGCATTTGGCCTTATGCATGGAGGTTTGAAAATAACATTTGGCTGGATGGTTCTCTCCCAGGGATAGATGGAGTTTCACTGAAAGCACTGTCACATGCTGTGTGACATTACATTTGTAACGTGTTCTGTTCTCCTAGGGATTTAGACTTCTTTACAGTGAGAGAAATACCATATCTCTAAAATATAAATACCTAAGAGACACAGAGAGAACCAATATGGGAGAAAATGGATATTTTAGGAGGGTTTGAAACCAAGATTTACTGACTTGGGACTTGATTATATTTTATTTTTTTTTTAAATGCAGACAAAATGTCAGCATTTTCTTTTTTTTTTTCCCTTCAATTGCAATTTTGAAAACTTTTCAATCCAATGTTGACTCAATAGAGTCATCTTTGATACATATTTTCAAAGCACATTTAAAAAAAATGAAGTCATTGCAAAGTAAAATTTCAAGTTTCTGATTTGCAAAAGCTTCTTCAAAACTTATTAGAAATAATGACATTTCAGCATAAGTGACATGGCACTAAATTTAGAGCAGTCAAAATAGAAAGCTGTTCTTGAAACAAGTTTTTGCAGTTGGCTGTAACACTGTAAATTTGACATAACAAGGAACACATTGATCTTCTGAGCACACGATCTAGTTAGCCTAGTAACTACATGGGACACTTATCAAGATTTCCTCTCTGGAAAGGAAGTATAGCCTGCTAAAAGTCAAGTTCAGGATTATCATCTCCATCTCACTGAGAGGTCTTACCCAAGGACATGGAGAAAGTCAGAGCTGACGGTGGGTTAGACCTTTGTTGTTGGCGATTGTTAATCATGCATTCAGACCATGGTTTTCTTTTATTGGGAGCAGTGAAGAAGAGAAGGAAGCAATAGTCCATACAGTTTAGGAGAACCGGGAAGTTTCATTATGATAACAGCAGTTCCTTGGGGGAATATTGCATGAAACTAGCAACATATCCTCACATAATGGGGATGATATCCCTGTGCAAAAGACATTTGCAGCTAGGAATTCAGCACACTAAGTGGAGGAATTGGCCTTAGGACCATGGGGCTGGGAGGAGGAGCCAGAAGGATGGGTAGAACTAGTTGCTAACTGGATTGTTTTCCCATTGTTGACACAATGCTGCACTTATGTATCATCATCCTATTGGCTAAAAAGGCTGTAAGTACTGGTTGATTCTTCCCCTCAATCTCCTTTTCAAACCTGGAAATCTATTTCACACCTGTGTATTCCCAACCCTACTCTGTAGCCTTCTGTTTATACGACAATGGTAAAATACTACTTTTTTTTTTTCACAAGTTAAACATCAGATTTCTTTTCCATTCATCCATTATAGAGTGAGAATAATAAAATGAATACTCTTATATCCATTATATACATCAAGAGACTGCCTCTACCTTTTTATTCCAAGAGCTAGAGATGACTGCATAGCTCATGAATTACAAAGCAGTTTTGAGACACAACAGCAGCAGAAACAGTAGTAGCATTTAGCACAATGTACCACACAGAT
This sequence comes from Actenoides lindsayi, assembly GCA_025331215.1. Lineage (NCBI taxonomy): Eukaryota > Metazoa > Chordata > Aves > Coraciiformes > Alcedinidae > Actenoides > Actenoides lindsayi. The sequence continues at coordinate 273,152 of WTSP01027108.1, read as the reverse complement.
GTGGTATCCAGAGATAGAAAAGTAAAGGCAATTTCTATCTATTTATCTATCCATCTCGTTACTGCCTGGCTTTTACTTCCAATGTGGGAAAATAAAATCTTCTTTTACATGCTATTTTTCCCATGCATACTTGACTTAAACACTGCTGATTTATGAAGCCTATATCAGTGGCATAAAATATAACTGTGTCACAGAATTTGGAGAGGTATGTTCAGACAAATATGCTGGAATACCTGAATCCGTTAATTAAGATGCATAGTACAAAAATAATAAATATATTGTTACCATAAATTAAAGTGGTAAAGATTTTTTTCCTTACTTGTTGGCAAAGGGAGTGATCTCTTTAGTGTCAGGATTGAACTGCAGGGCACTAATAAAACATGACACAAATAACAAATAAATTTCCTCTGTATTGAATGGTTTGAGATTTATTGAGGTCTCTTATATCAGGATCTATTGGGAGCTGTATAACCTAACATATAAAATTTATATCTAGGAGATAAAATGTGGATAAAATAACCATTACCTTACAATATTATTTCAACTCTTGCATCTAATTTGAATATTGTTTAATACAAAACATGCAGCTTTGGTGGAGAAAGGCATTTACACTGAGTGAAAGTCATAACAGTACTATGAAACTGAATTACGAAAAGAAGAGAGAGTACATTAAGTTTTCCTGACATTTTACAAGTACATAGATTTACATATAAAGTAGCGATCAACTCTCTTTAAGCTACATGGGGTTTTCAGTCATCTGTACATATGTTGTTGGGGTTTTTTTCCAGTTCTCGACAGAATTCTATCCCTTTTAGCAAATAGTTTAAGTGCCCTATCTTGGCTAATTTAAACTGTACGGAGCAGATCCTCAGCTGGAGACACACCACAGAGGTGCACTGATTTATGCCATCTTAAGATCTGGCCAAGTTCAGCTCTGAAAATAAATTCCAACTAACCTGACTGAATGGATACCAATGTGAGTACAGTTTCCAATTCTGTTTTCATTCATGGTAGTGTCAGTTCAGAGATAAGGCAATGACTTCCATGTCGGCTTGAATGAAGCCAGCAGGACAAAAAAAAATTGGTTCTTTGGGCCTAATTTTACCTCTGCTTGATTCTATACTGATGAAACTGCACTGACACAAAAGTGTGATCATTCCCTATTTATACAAGTATACATAGAAACAGAAATAACTTCACATTTTATTTTACTTCAGTTCCATTTTGCAGAACTTGCCAGGGCAGATATCACATTTTTCAAAACGTCATTATCCTCTGTCAATTTAACTGTAAAGTAAATAACTTCTTGTTCAATAAGCATAACTTAATTTTTCAGGAGTTTCCCATATGGAAAATTTGGATACAGAAGATTGCTACCAGCAAACCTTTTACTGTGAAAGTTATTCAGGAAAGCCTGAGATAGAAAAGATCCTTCTTTCCTGCAAATTTAAAGCATATCTCTCTATTTTCTGACTTTCAACCACTCTCATTTAAAGAGGTCCTGAAAAACACTCTGAAGAGACTAATCTGCTTTCTCCTGTGACAAACAAATATGGAAAGAACTCCACATTAAGATAAGGTGCCCTGGAAATCTAAGTCTTCCCTGGAAACCCACAGAGACTGGATATTTGCAGTGATGGGGCAACCCTCCTCCATGCTATTAGACCACCATTCAACCACAGTGTTCAGCCTTGATTTCCAGAAGGTGAGAAGCAACCAGAGGTAACAGCATCGTGTTGTTGCAAGGGGTGGTTTAAACTGGGTATTAGGAAAGATTTTTTCACAGAAAGGGTTATCAAGCACTGGAAGAGGGCTGCCCAGGGAAGTGGTTAAATCATCATCTCTGGAGGTATTTATGAGATGTGTGGACACACATGGTTTTGTGGTGGACTTGGCAGTGTTATCTTTGTGGTTGGATTTTATCTTAAGGGTCTTTTCCAACCTAAATGATGCTATGATTCTACTCTGCCCAGATGGGTTAACAACATTGAATAGGTGTTTACCTAGATGTTTATTTATCAGAAAGTTGACACTCTAGATTATTTAACAAAGAACTACCAGCAGCTGTTGGAGGTAATGGTGTGTTTAGTGTTTACCTTGAAACCAGATGAAATCACTGACCTTGAGCTGAAAGGCTTAGTAACCTCTTCTTAGTCTTCTGAGCCCTTCTAGTTAGGGAGTTGAGGTAAAAAGTATTTTGCTGACCTTCTTTACAGAAACTGCCCCAAAGATTTAATTGCTGATATTTTCTCTGACTGTTTTTACCACTCCAACCCTTCTCCTCTGATGGCCTTAGGGAGCCTGCTGTTCTGAGTACTATAAATTAGTACAAAATCTCTCCTCTGCTCTTATGTTCAGGTACTTATTTTTAGTTTGTGAGTTTGCATGTTGCTCAGCAGATACATGATCCTATACCTATTGAAACAACAGACTGAGGTATTCTTCCTATTTTCCTCCCCAAAAAGCACGCGTGGAATGCAGGCTGTTCTAGCCCAGCCATGCACAACAAACCACAGCCATGTGCTCTGGAGAGGTCAGGGGTACACAGACCTTTTGACTCAAAGGTTGCCCTTTAGGGTTTTGGTAATGATCTAATATAAAACTGTAATGTTCATCTTTCTGCCAAAGCCAGCTAGTTATCTTACAACTGTTTGGTGCCTGCTTTCATCTGTTTGATATTTTGACTGCCCCATGTGCAGAACAGTGCAAGGACAATTTGACAAATAAACTACCCCAAAATCAACCCTCCACTTTTGGATAAAATGCTTTGCCCACAGCATTCCCTGTGGGAAGGCCTAAATAGTGGCAGCCACATGTCGGGAGTAAGCTTTTGTACCTCAAGGGCAATAATTTGGGCTGGGACACAGGACAGACCATAATGGCTAAAGAAACTAATGGTTTGGGCAATGGGGGTGCCTCCTGTCATTCTGATATTGCATTTTGGTAATTTTTGTTTTTCTCTATTTTGTTTTACCTTTTAATTTATTTGTGTGTAAAGTGGGTTTGGTACTTAGACTCTTTTAGACCTAATGAATACAGCCTATTTGAACTCCCTGGATGAAAGAAACTGTGTAAGTGCAAATTATCCTCTTGTCTATACTTTCTGAAGTCTAACCTACTTTGATGTGATTGTGATCTATGTCACTTGTGTGTATTATAGGAGGAGTTCTCACAGCAATGAATGTAAGTAAAGCTTTGAGTAAAAAAAAAAGTAACTCATGAATGTGTAAGTTCAAACACAGGGTAGAAATTAATATTGTTGGTGTAGTTCCAGGATTTGGTTAAAGAATCTTTAGTTTTTTAAATTACTTGCTCTCCATTTTCAGATACAAGCTAGCTTTCATATCCTCCTTGACTCATTAGAGTCCAGACCCCCAGGCTCTATAAATTATCAGTACTTTTCTTATACTAGTAGAGCCATCCTGATTTGTACTTAGCTGAGCACCTAGTCCAGTGAGGTTTATTCACACGACATAGCCAAGGGCAGTAGTTCATTGACATGGTCAGTGAAAGTTATGTGAATAAAAGCTGCCAAATACTAAAGCTGAAATTCTTACATTTTATAGACCTACTTATAGGTTAACTATATAGGTTAAGTAAACCATCTTTAGATATGTACCACCATTCACCTTGGATCTTTGCATAAAGAATGCTTTCAGGAACTGTTAGCAATTCCTTATAAATACATTAATAGAAATATTTGCATCTGTTGTTCTGATGTAAGCCTGAGAAGGGCTGAGAATTAATGTAGACTTTGAGAAATAATTCCCATTGTTTTACCTCTGCAGGTGATCCAGTTTGAGTCAGTCATGCAAGCATGTGAGCAGCTTTGTTCACTCATGGTTATCTGGATTCCCTTGCTGCACTCTGTCTATTCAGTTAGCACTGGAACATCACATTGCTATAGGCTCCTCTCTGCAAGATTAATATTGATTGCTGTTGAAGGCTTTCTGCTAGGTGAAAACGAAAAAGAAGCTTCCATTTTTCTAGTCCTACAATGAAAAGTTAATGGAGAACAGAGTTTACAGCAGAGGAAAAGGAAGAAAAAATAGAGGGAGGAAAGGAGCTAAAAATAGAGAAAATGTAAAGGATGCAAGTGGAGAAGGATGGATGTGAGAAGAATCTATGTCAGAAAGGTAGTTTTTCAGTTCCATCTTTCCTGAAAACTTCACTGGCTTTAAAGAACTGAAGTCCCAGCAAGCTTGACCACAGAGCTTTCACAGGTACCATTCCGGATTTTTTTCTTTTTTAAAAACTCTAAAACGTTGATTCAATCTCCTCAAACTCCTTCATAAGTACATAATATTCCTACACACAATATGCTACACACACCTTCCTGCAAGGTCAAGACTACATATGTGAATGTAGGAAGCAAGAGGAGGAGAATAGCAGCTGAAACTAGAAGACCAAACCCAATTCATCAACAGAGATGTTCCTTCTCACTCCTAGTTTCCAAGCAGTAGCTGAATCACTACAACAATTCTGCCCAGTGTTTCTGTCTCTTTGTAATTATTTTTCAAAGAAGTTGTCAAAGAACCTTCCTTTGATGTAAATCATGAGCAGACAAAATATACCTACAGATTCAGGTATTTGCCCTATTTGCTGCTCTTCCTTTTCACCTACACTCTTTCCACCTTAATTTTAAACAAGAGAGACTTGAACTTCATCCCTATATACTCAATAGCAAAACAATAACTGGTTTCAAAGGAACAAACACTTCAATCATAACAGAATACTGATGATACTTACTATTTTATTAAACTGCTGTATTTTTTCCACCCCATGAAGCATCCCCTCTTCCTCTATCGTCACACTGAATGACTAATTTAATCTGTTTAATCTGTAATTAAACAGTTTCAAACATGTAAGTTCTTTCCCTTGATGGTATTTCTACTTTTGAGACTGATTTTCTTCACTGCCAAAATATTTTTATGCCAAAGAATTATTTTTTTTGCTTTATAATTTAGCCTTAGATTGTAGAGAAAGCACAGCAGCGTCTCCTTCCAAAATCTGCTTTTAAAGAAAATAAGACTCAGCCAATAAAAAGAATAATTTTTTTCTTTTTTTCAAAGCAGTTCATGAGGGGAGGAGAGGTAATTTTCCAGCACACTCTCAATTCTGATTACCATGAGAGGCATTTGAAGTGTTTAGCCCTTCGGTTCCATGCATGCTCTAATGAGCGCACTTCAGTGCAGTCTCTGAAATACCAGGTTCCTGAAATAATAACAAAAAAAGTTCCTTTGTGTGCAAGTAATCCAGATTAAAAGTAAAGGAGTTTGAAACCTAAACAACACTCATTCCACCTTCACTGATACCCATTCCCTGGATGTGTAAGCAGGGGCTGGTTGGATTCCAATAGGCAAGAGACAGGAAGCTGTTCTGCAAGCAGCATTCTTTTATGTGTTTGGTTCACGTACTCTTTTCCTGGCCATTTTTAGGGACAGGATCCAGCTAGGCTATCAGGACCTTTAGTCTAATTTGTATATTCTTAAGAGCCATCCTACCACAAGAAAACAGCAGCTATCCAGATAGCCTTGAACAGTGCCCCATGTGCAGGGAATGGTGTTTATTACTTCTGAAAATCAGACTGCTTGTTCAAATACTGACAGAAAATAAAGAAGCAGTTAAAGTGTGAACACAGAATCACAGAACGGTTTGGGTTGGAAGGGACCTTAAAGATCATCTGGCTCTAACACACCTGCCATGGGCAGGGACACCTTCCACCAGATCAGGTTGCTCAAAGTCACGTCCCACCTGGCCTTGAACACTTCCAGGGAGGGGGCATCCACAGCTTCTGTGGGCAACCTGTCCCAGTGTCTCACCACCCTCATGGTAAAGAATTTCTTCTTTATATCTAATCTAAATCTACCCGCTTTCAGTTTGAAACTGCTGCCCCTTGTTCTATCACTACACTCCCTGATAAAGAGAGTCCCTGCTTGTCTTTCCTGTAGGCCCCCTTCAAGTACTGGAAGGCTCCTATAAGGTCTCTCTGCCTGTGTGTAAGACCCTGTAAGACCCCGTCTGTCCCACACTGGACCATTATCTTCTGCAAAGCCATTACAGGGATGCAGTTAAAGCCTAAAAGCGTGTTTTTTTTCTATAAAAAAAGGTGATGGTACTTGATAGGCTTAATCTCCCTCTAGCTAAAATGATATCACTGGCTTCATCAGACAGTGGCATTAGGCTTGTGTAGCTCTGCATGGACATATTTTGAATCTCTGCTAGCTTGCACTGTTCTCAGACAAGCAATTAACAGTACTAACCATTCTGGTTAATATTAGGGCAAAGAGACACTCCTTCTGATATGCCATTTAAGGTTAAATGCATTCTCCTTCTGTTCAACTTGTCTGATATTGTAATGTTAAGCCAAGAACTTATCTAAGTAAAAAGATTAAACATATCTCTGAGGAATGCACAACATCATTACAGTTGAATCATGAGGTTAAAGTGTTGCGCGGAGGTTGCAAAATATCAGATAGAGAAGAGATTGAAAGGATAAATCCTTACTCATTTAGCATAGTTGCCCTATTCCACCTACTAATGAAATCAGTATGTAAAGTGCATCAGAAGGGGCTCTGCATGTTAGGTGTTTCAGTGCAAGTTATATTGCATTCTGCTATGGAAAGTGATGGCTTATTGTAATCATTCTTTAAGCTTGTTTTCCACTTGGGATCAGAGGAATGTATTTCAAACATAAAGAGAGTTGCCAATAATTCATTCTTAAAGAGCACTATAAAGATATGTGGCCAATGCTGTGGCCTCTTTCAGGAAAAATAATGGTCAGACATTTTGCATGAAATTATCATTTCATTAATGTCCCAATCGTTCCAAATGCTTTCAAACTTAAGTATGAATTAAACAGTATCATATTCATCTTAGAGCTGTAGATAGAAGCCTTATCACCTGCCATAGTATTACATTTTACCTCTGGAAACAGTCTTGTGTTTATATAGTTGAGCATTAAAAGCTCAATGAAGAAAAGCCCTTCATCACATGCTTAAGCAATTTACTGGAGCAGGGTCTAGGGTGGGCACAAACCCTCTTCACTGGTGAGCATTTTAAAAGCAAACATGACAATTTAAAAACAATTAAGAAGATATTGTAAGGTGAGGCTGCACCAAAGGGTAATTAGACTGCACCATTACTGGATAAATATTAGGGACACAGGGATATTTTCCAGCCTTTACCAGCAAGTTTTCATGAATAAGATAAATGTAATAATCTTTTAAGGCAATGCATTCAACAGATGGGAAATACAACCTGGCATTGCCTTAAAATTGAGGATGGTATCTTTTAGTCAGTTGGAAAGGAGGGGTTTCTGTCACATTTTGCATTATGCAAGTTGCATATGACAACACATATGTCTTAAGCTGCCAGAGCCATCAAAAGGTGGGGTTTTGACTAACAGTGAGATTGAAGGTTTATTGGAAACAGATCACTAAAATAATCTGATTTAGACATTAAGTATATGCCTTAAGTGCTGTCCAAATGAAATTCCTATGACCTTATGGGAGCTGTGGCCTTTGACTCTCTCTGAGGGGAATGGAGATTTCAGTGGAACAGAGGATAGCCATCTCAAAAAAATGTAGGTCCATATAAACCCTGTATTTTCTATGAAGGCTGAGCTTCTGATCTCATCATGTAGCTCTGCTGTGTCTGTAGTTTTCAGGCAGATCTGTACTAAACAGGCCATAAGCACAGCCAAGGGAGGCAGGAGCCTAATTTCTACACCCACTTCTGCCACAGGTTAGTCCTTGTAGTGCTAATCCCTAAAAAACAAGAACTTCCCTAGACAGGAAGAACAATGAGCCTCATTTCCTGTAAATTTATGGCTTGTGGCTAATTGGATTTGGCTGTTGGGAAGATGGAAAGGCCACCTGAAGCTTTCCTTGCTGTAGATGAGCTGTAGCTTCTCTGTGGGCTTCTTCCTGAGTGAGTGGATTCTTGAATGGCTACTAAGGGTTCAGCTCTTCCTGCTTTCTCTTCCTCATTTATCAAAGGCACTATTTCCTGTGCTCACACACCTATTTTCATACAATTTTTAGGAATGCTGGAAGCACATCAGACTTGATTGGAATCAGACAGTAGGTCACAATATCGTAGTGTGAGTAAAGATGATACTAGAATAGAAGTCTTCCTTCCCTGAAAAAAACAGCTTTTGGAGGGCAGCCTAGGTCTACAGAGCAAGCTCATTGTTCTCTCCAGAAACAAGGAGTTAGGAGCTCAGAAAAAAAGGCAAGTAAATATTGGACAAGTACCACTAACATCATGACAAGGGCTAAGAATGGGGACCCAAATCTGCAGCATGCAGCAGAAATGAAGAGACGGGGACAGGGATTTCTACACAAAAAACTGACAATTTCCCAACATCCATAACCATCAGTCTTCAAAAACACCTGGGCTCAGGTGCTGTCTTATCATGCTTTTTATTCCCTAGGGAATGTGTTTCATTAAACAGAAATCACCATTACTGCCTGGAGAACAGAAGAGCAGCAAGAGACTCTTGCCTTCGACTCATACCACTCAGGAACCACCAGACAGCTGCTGAAATGACTTTTCAGAGGGGTATGCAGAAGGCAATGGAGGGGAAGATCTTCCTTTCACCTCTCCTTCTCCAGCTCTGCAAAACTTAGGCTTCTCAAGTCAGCTCCTGAGCCACCTCTATCTCCCAGCTCCTTCCTCAGTGAATTATTTACCCTTCCTGTGTCTTAGGTTCCTCTTCTGCACAATGAATGTTACTGTAGCACAAACAGTACCTGCAACTATCCTGATGAGTAGTAGAAAAATCCAAGGTGTGTTATTAGCTGTATTTTATAGGTGGGAAAATTGAGAGAATTTATTTAAGTGACTTGATCTGACAGGAATCATGGTTGAATGACTTCATATGAGCCTTACATGACAGCACACTTCAAAATACAAGGGTTTAACTGGGTTATAGAAAAACAACAGCGACTTCTCTTGGTAGGTCTGTCACTTGCTTAACAGGTTAGTTTAATTCTGACCCAGTGTCCCTCCTTAAATTCCTTCAGCAACCTCTATTTACCGTCATCTGAAAAGTCCAACACAACTTACTGCCAGCTGGCAGAATGCTTTGGGAGTGTGTCTTAAGCTTTGAGATTGCTGAAAATCTTCTAATGTCTGTTGATGGCTAAGGAAAGACGTAGCAGAGAGAGAGAACGGAGGGGAAGAACATGAGATCCTTCAGAAAATGTCTTTGACTAGAGATTTCAGAGCACAGGGAGAGAGAAGAAGTTTGGAGATTTGTGGAGGCTTTTTTCCCCTGCAAAATTAGAGGTGAATCAAACAAGTACATGCAGTCATTTTTAAGGATCATCCAAAAATATCCACGAAAAGGAAGAAATGAATAAATGCAAGCAAAAAATTCCCAAGTCAGCACAACTCCTGAAACACCAGTTTAGTACGCTCTACATGTGAAATATTATATGCATGCGACATCAGATGAAATTTCACAGTGGTTTTCTTATGTAACCACAAGGTTGCATTAACAAGTCTGAAGGTGACAAAAGCATAAATGGATGGGTAAGATCTTTATGCATGAAAGAAACAAGGCCAACAAAGACCTAACCCCCTCCCCCCAACTTCAGTTTATTTTGTTTTTCAGGCACCCAAGGCAGTGGACTACCCAATGGTTTATTTTTTGCTGTGCTGGGTTTGCATTACTGCAAATCTTTACAGTATTACATTAAATTCCAAAAGTGAGTCAGGGATTTGGCTCTTTGCATTTCATAGCCATAATTTAAGAGTCAGGGAAAGAATTATTTAACAGAGAAAATTAAAATATTATTTTATTAGCACTTGTGTCACAAGTGAACATGGGAAATAAAGCAATTAATTAGGAAATATGGATATTTTGGTAGAAAATAAAACTCATCAAGTATGATAAAAGTCACAGCAACTTAACATGAACCAACCTAGTTGCTTAATAATTTAAATATTTCCCTGTATAAACACACACAAACTGATGAGATACAAGTGTATATTGATACACCGATTTAGGGAGATCTGTGCAGTCTACTTTGTTGTTGTTGTTGTTGTTGTTATTGTGGTTTTTGTTTGTTGTTTTGGTTTTTTTTACATAATCCTGCCCAATATGTTTTCCTGTCTTTGCTCTTCACACTGATATGAAAAAGAGGAGAGCTTAGCCAAAGCTGAAGTGAACACAACATTTTTATTTTTTTTTTCCATGGCAATTACAGTTACTAAATGTTAGGTAAACAGGTCCAGAGGACCCATGCTGCCCGTTTCCTAGACCAGTCTTCCCTCCACTGCAGTCTGCCAGGTCACATAGTCCCATTCATGACACTTACTGAGATCTCTCATATGTGCATTCAGTCCTATACCTCCAGTGTTCTACTTCTTACATTGTATGGAAACCTGATTCTAAGCATAAACCTTGATTCACAACCAAATTATGCCACTTAGTTTTCTATCTACTTTGTTTTCTTGCTTTTGTGGCTTGCACTTTCCTTCATGATTATAAAGAGCAACCAGATCTTTCTTAGACTTTATTCTGCTAGGCTAAGGCAAACAAGTCTTTTCATCCTCCTTTTAAGACAACTCTTCAGTCTTTCAGTGGTCTAAACACTGTTCTTTTTCTATTTTACTTGTACCAGTTTCAGTTCTTCTTGAATAAGACCCTTACTACATAAGAGACATTGCTCTGTCAGAGACCCATGCCTTGAACAATGTCTCTGAGACATTCCCTGCCTCCGCCATAAACACCCTCCCAATGCAGGTACATATATACAACCTAAACACCTGTAATATCTTTTACAACAATATGTTACTTCAGACCTTGATACTCTGACACAGTGAAAAGTAGGAAAAATTAATCTCTAGTATTCAAACCTAAGATATGAAATATTCAACCCATAATACCCATGTGTAATTAGAGGGAGTGCTATTGGGCAGCTTTGGATACCAAATTGGTCTCCAATTAGCATTTTCTCTTCCATTTTTTTCACATCAGGGACCAGCAGGACACCAGTGAATGGCAGCTAAGCAATGAGGGAAATAAAAGCACTTGAAAGTAAAAATCATCAAGTCAATAATAATGCTGTTCCCTATTATTGAGTGAAAACATAACTGTTGTATAAATGAGCCTTATGGTTTTGTATGCCAGTCTATAAATATGTAGTTCTGCAGATAGAAATAAAAACAAAGTGATTCACTGAAACAGATATAATTAGAGAACAAGTCGAGAAATACTTTCTCCCTCCCTTGACAAAAATTTTCTTCTCTTCCATACATATGTGATCCTTGTCACATCAGAGAATATTCAGAGCAGCAAATAAGAACCTTAGAGTTACAACAATGACATATGCAAAAGAGAGAATTATGGAAGACAACTTTGCAATGTTCATCATACTAATTCCTTCTGTAGCTAAAACCTGGAGTAGGAATAATTTAAGGTGTAGTTATCAAGTTAGAAATTGATGAGCACCCCGTAAGGAGCTTGGAAAATGAAGGAGGTAGAAATCAAAGGATCCCCAAGACATAACCTAATACATAAGAACATTATACATTTAAATAGGAAAATGTATCAGCTTCCTTTTCATGCAAAGTTGGAAAATGTCTCCTGAATGAAACCTACCACCACCAGCAGAACATTCATGAATATTGGATGTTAAGGAGACAAATAACACCTACTGTATCCAAACAAGCTAAGATGCACATATACCTTGCTCTAAAGCCCATTGAAGCTGTTATAGGGATAACCTGTATCATCTTGGAAGGATGTTGGATTAGTCCCAGTTTATACTGAAGCAAAAGAAGACTGACAGAAAACACTGAGTTCAAGTGTCTGTATCTTTCCAGTGTTAGCCAAGAAGGGCATTCAGATGCCAAATATTCAGGAAATTCTGTCCTGCAGCCATCCTTTTTCAAAAGGCACTTAAGACCTTTACCCATCTTTCTGGTAAGAGTTTGAAAATATGTCATGTTTTCCACCCACAACAAAATGATCAGCATCCCCTTTGGCCAAAGGCATGACTGAAGTGCTGGGGAAGGATTTGTTCTTTCTTCTCCTGCTACAGAGTCTGTCAGATGAGTAATTCTCACTGTTACAAGTAAGAGCCCCAGGATATCCTCTAAACACAGGTAGGAAGGATGAAAGCTCCACAACACAGAGAAAGGTTTGTGGCCTCCTCACATATTTTGGGCTATTCAGTGGACTGCCACTGAGATCCTGCTACCTAAAAAGAGCTCACCAGCTTGCAGTTTTTTGTTGCCTTTTTTTTCCACATTCCTCCATTTTGACTAAAAAGTCTCTATAGCAACTGTTTTCCATCCTGATGCATCTGAAGGATGGGGAAAAAAGACACAATTTATTTGAAGGGATGTTTTAATTTCTAAAAGTTACTTCTTAAACTGCATGAGTGCAGTGTACATATACACTTTGTATATACTAAAATGTCCAGAATTCACCCAGATTCCTATGACGTCCCACAAAATGCTATGACTAAGTGCCTTATCTGAGACTTCTGACAGGAGCTGGCTCAGCAAGCACTGTGTTCCCACCCTCCAGAAAGCTGAACCCTGAAGTTTGGTCCCAAAATAATCCAAACAAATAGTCACATTCATCCTTCAAAGTGCACTTTACCCAAAAGCACGCTGGAAACACGCACAAGCTTTTAGCCCAAGGTTTTTCTTTTCCATGTGGCAGCATTGCAGTGAAGTCTTTACCATTCATTGCCCACAATGAGAAACAAAGACAGTGAACAACAACTTTGAAAAGAATATACAGTAACAATAACTCGGTTATTTAAAGCACTTGATTAAAACGTATTTTGTGTTTAGTTTATAATGAAATCATGTTCAGACAAAAGATTTCTCCCTTTCAGAAACACTGTTCCCAAAAAAGTGCCAGTTTGCCCTCACCTTGGCAATGTTTATTTTCAGCTGCAGCTCTGAAAATTAGCAAGTACGTGCCTTTTGCCTTTTAGGCTAATTTAATTAAAAGCGATACTAGATTGTATTATACCTCCTTAAAATACTGTTGTAAGAAACAGCCTGGGGAACCACTCCCCAGCTGCTTTAGAACGATGCATAATTCTGTTTAACTTCCCAAGCAGTGAACAATACTGGTTTTATCATAACTACTTGGAAGGTTGCCATGACACAACCTAACATTTCATTTCTTTACTATTGTAATTTCTTACTTCTTAAATTCAAAGGATGGATACTCAGTGGACTGGGGAGGATATTTTGTGTGATTCTGACACCTTTGAGAAAACCAAGTTTCAACTGTTTGCTTGTCACTTATTGAACATGGAAGAGCACAGGAAGTACATAAATACTCCAGTAATTGTGCAGTTCCTTTGGATGTAAGCATTTGTGATATATAGCTAGATAATGGTTACAGGGAAGGTGCTTTGAACAGTGAAAGTATATGTGCAGTTAAAACACCACATGTTATGGCTCTGCAAGAATAGATGCTCTCTCCAAAAACAGACATACCATTTTGTTGAGTTCAAAGTTTATAATCACATACTTTACAAGTAGTTCAGCTTCCAAATTAAGTGCAGAGTTTATCTATAGAGGTAACTTAAAATAAGCATAAACTTCTGGATGAATAGGTATAGGACAATTTCTATAATAAGGGAGATTTCTAGTGCCTGAACTGTTTATTTGCATATCAAAGGTTACAGAAAAGAAAAGCAGTTGCCGTAGCTGGAACTAGTGATAAACTACCTTATGATCTTAATTTCATGACAGTACAGCCCATGCATCATAATAATTCATGTAAGTTTGCTTTCAGTCTGTTGAGCAGCACTGTAAGCATTTAACTCCTGAAGGGAAACAAATACCTAATTTCTTCAGAGATAGGGGATTGTAGGGAACATTGCAGCAATGTCAAGATGGATTTTCACTGCCAGACAGAAAAGCACTGCTAAACAGGCTGGCCAGCATCATATCTGACCCAAAGCCTAAGAAGGTTTAAGAAGGCACAAGCAGAAGAGAATGAGTCGATGAGGAACCTATGTGAGGGGGAAAATGTGCTGAGCACAAATCCTTGCATGGCTTAGGAAACTGTGGGTATTCAGACCCTCTCAGAACTGAGTCAGCTGTATTTTCAAGAACACTAGCAATGGAAAATCATAGCTAAGACCTACTAGCTTTTGGATAACTTGTCTTCTAGATGACAAGGATCTTCATGCTAAGAGAAACAACACTGAAACTGATGAAAAGATATCTGCTTTTGGTGCAATAGAACATCTGGTGAAATGGAACATAGTGCATTGAAGATAACTTCTTGATGCAAATGGTGGATGAGCCAACTAGGAGAGGAGCATTGCTGGATCTTATGCTCATTAACAAGCAGGGTCTGGTTGAAGTGATGAAGGTTGAGGGCAGCCTTGGCTGCAGCAACCATGAGATGGTGAAGTTCAAGATATTTTGAGGTAGGAACAGAATACCAAGCAGGATCGCAACCCTGGACTTCAGCAGGGACAACTTTGACCTTTTAAAGAGATTGCTAGGGGAAATCCCATGGGACAGGGTACTAGAAGGTAAAGGTGCCCAAGATAGTTGGCTTATATTCAAGCACCGCTTCTTCCAAGCTCAAGATAAGAGCATCCCAACAGGTAGGAAATCAAGAACGGGAGCCAGGAGACCCACATGGTTAAACAGGGAACTGCTGGGCAAACTCAAATGGAAGAAGACAGTCCTTAGATTATGGAAGGAGAGGATGGCCACTTGGGATGAATATAAGGCTGTTGTGAGAGGATTTAGGGAGGCAACCAGGAAAACTAAGGTCTCCTTGGAGTTAAACCTTGCAAGGGAGGTCAAGGACAAAAGAAAGGGCTTCTTCAAATACACTGCAGACAAAACTAACACTAGGGGCAATGTAGGCCCACTGTTGAATGAGGCAGGTGCCCTGATGACAGAGGGTACAGTGAAGGTGGAGTTACTGAATGCCTTCTTTGCCTCTGTCTGTACTGCTGGAGACTGTCCTTGGGAGCCCAAGACCACTGAGGCCCCAGTGGAAGTCAGGATAGAGGAGGAGACTTCCTTGGTTGATGAGGACTGGGTTAGGGATCAACTGAGCAATCTGGATGTGCATAAGTCCAGGGGCCCCGATGGGATGCACCTGTGAGTGCTGAGGGAGCTGGCAGAAGTCATTGCTAGACCACTCTCGATCATCTTTTGTAAGTCATGCAGAACAGGAGAGGTGTCTGAGGATTGAAAGAAAGCAAATGTCACTCTGATCTTCAAAAAGGGCAAGAAGGAAGGACCTGGGTAACTACAGACCGGTCAGCCTCATCTCCATCCCTGGAAAGGTGATGGAACAACTTATCCTTGGCGCTGTCTCTAGGCATATTAAGGACAAGGGAGTCATCAGGAGCAGTCAACGTGGTTTTACCAAGGGGTAGTCGTGTTTGACCAACCTGATAGCCTTCTATGAAGAAAAAACCAGGTGGATAGATGATGGTAGTGCAGTGGATGTGGCCTATCTTGATTTCAGTAAAGCATTTGACACTGTCTCCCACAGCATCCTTGCAGCTAAACTGAGAAATTGTGATCTGGATGATCAGGTAGTGAGGTTGATTGTGAACTGGTGGAAGGAAAGAAGTCAGAGAGTTGTGGTCAGTGGGGCAGAGTCTAGTTGGAGGCTGTGTCTAGTGGAGTCCCTCAGAGGTCGGTACTGGGGCCGGTACTGTTCAATATATTCATCAATGACCTAGATGAGGGCACAGAGTGCACTGTCAGCAAGTTTGCTGGTGACACAAAGCTGGGAGGAGTGGCTGACACACCAGCAGGCTGTGCTGCCATTCAGGGAGACCTGGAGAGTTGGGCAGGGAGAAGTCAAATGAAATATGACAAGGGCAAGTGTAGAGTCTTGCATCTGGGAAGGAATAACCCCAAGTACCAGCACGGGCTGGGGATTGACTTGTTAGAGAGTGGCACAGGGGAAAGGGCCCTGGGGGTCTTGGTGGACAGCAGGATGACCATGAGCCAGCAATGTGCCCTCCTGGCCAAGAAGGCCAATGGCATCCTGGGGTGTGTTAGAAAGGCTGTGGTTGGTAGGTTGAGAGAGGTTCTCTTCCCCCTCTACTCTGCCCTGGTGAGACCTCATCTGGAATATTGTGTTCAGTTCTGGGCCCCTCAGTTCAAGAAGGACAGGGAACTGCTTGAAAGAGTCCAGCACAGAGCCACAAAGACGGTTAAGGGAGTGGAGCATCTCCCTTATGAGGAAAGGCTGAGGGAGCTGGGGCTCTTTAGCTTGGAGAAGCGGAGACTGAGGGGTGACCTCATCAATGTTTATAAATACATAAAGGGTGAGTGTCAGAAGGATGGAGCCAGGCTCTTCTCTGTTATGCCCAATGATAGGACAAGGGGCAATGGGTGCAAGCTGGAGCATGAGGTTCTGTAGAAACATAAGGAAAAACTTTTTCCCTGTGAGGGTGACAGAGCCCGGAACAGGCTCCCCAGAGGGGTTGTGGAGTCTCCTTCTCTGGAGACATTTAAAACCCATCTGGACATGTTCTATGTGACCTGCTCTAGGTGGTCCTGCTCTGGCAGGGGGGTTGAACTAGATGATTTTTCAAGGTCCCTTCCAACCCTTAACATTCTGTGATCCTTAGTCCTTCTCTTTTTCCTCTCCATCAAGCTGGTCAGCTGGGTTAGAAATGTATTGGAGTTTTGGTGCCCAAGAACTCTAAGATGTTTTCTTTGCCCTCATTTTGGAATTGTATTACATCCTCGGGGCTGTGAATCAGCTCATTAACACGTGTGACTGAAACACTTAGAAAGCTGAGTCAGAAAAAAAGTATTTCCATCCTAGTGCCTTTCTCTTGTGTCTATTCCCGTGCTGCTACGGCTTCGGACAGAAGGACAGCGAGTTGTGGGGCAGACGGTAGTTACCAGAGGAAGGCCAGGGAGGGGTGGTGTGGGAGCTGGAGCACCTTGGAGGGAAGGTGAGGTTTCCCCGGGTTGGTGCGCGCTGACCCGGACACCTGATACCCGCCGCCTGCTTCACCTCGCTCACGGGCGGTAGAGAAACAAACACCTGTGCTGGGAGCCAGCCCCGCTTTGAGCCAAGGAGCGTTACTGCCGTGTTGTTTCAGCAATAATGCTGCTGTGTTAGCCTTGAAATGTCCGCTCAGAAGGGTCCGTCCGCTCCGTCAGGCAGACGCGCGCCTGCGATGTCCGTTAAGAAAAGGCGACGCGCGTTCAGCCCGCGCATCATCCGTTACGCCTTCGCCTTCTCCGGGTTCGACGGGTGGGGCTTTTTAAAACAAAAGCGTGATCTTTGAAAGTCGCGGCGGGGAGGCGACTCTCGTTGGGTGGCCGGGCGGCCGGCGCTCCACCTCCCCCCGCGCTCGCTGCGGGGCCGGGCGCGCCCCCACCGCCCGCTGCGGCCGCAGTCGCATTGCGACGGGAGGAGGCGATGCGCGGGCCCCACTCTGATTGGGCAGCCGGTGCTATTCGAATCCCAGCAGCCAACCGGCTGCCGATGCGGCGCGACCGGCGCTCGGGGATTGGTCCGCCCGAGTTTGGAGCAGGCCGGGCAGGTGGGCGGAGTCTATAAAAGGCGGCGCCAGAGGGGGCGGTGGCGTGAGGGCAGCTCAAGATGGCGGAGGGTGGCAACAACAGAGTCTACCATCTGGTGAGGGCGGGCGGCTCTGGGACGAGGGCTCCTTCAGGGGCTGGCGGCGGGGATGTGCTCTGTGTGCCGGTGACCGGGGAAGGGCTGGCGGCCCCTTGGCCCTGCCGCCGCTGGGGGAGGTTGGGGAACCAGGCCCGCCCGCGGCGGCGGCTGGCCAGGGCCGCCTGGGCGTGTGAAACGTGGGGAATTCCCTCCCCGTTCTCGCCTTTGCTCTTGAAAGGTTCCCCAGCGGGGATCGGGTCACGCCCTGGGGCCTGGCGGGGCTGGGTCTGAGGCGGCTGTTCCGTGTGCCGCCCCTGGGAGCGGGCACGGCTCTCGCTCTGCTGCTGGCGGGCAGGAGCTGACAGCAGCATCCGGCCTTACCTGATGCGCAGGGCTCACGATGACTGTTCATGTCCCTGTGTGTCGGCGTCCCTTGGCTGTGCATCGAATGCTTCAGCGCTGCAGGAGAGGGCAGGAGCCGGATGATTAGCTGAGCTTAAATATGTCAAGGGTGGGTTTGAATGCTTAAAACCGCAAATAAATGCGATATGTGTATTTATCTCAGTAATGGTGTCAACGGCTGCCGTGAGAAAACAACGAAAAACATGCGGAGGGGGTGATGAAGGGAAGCTTTTGACTGCACTGTTGATCTGTACCTTTTTTTGGAGCCTGGGAGAGCAACTGGCAGTAGCATAGGAAAGGAGGTTCGAATTTCTGCAGAAAAAGTGCATGGAACTGTGTTACTGAAAGTATGTGCAGTGTTTGGGACAGATGCCCCTTTTGGAGAAGAAAGTCATATTTATGGCAAGTTTACATTGATTAATGAGAAAACACTTCAGGTGGATGGGCTCTGGATTGAAGGTGGTGTTAACAAAAGCTGACGTAAGTTTTCTCTACCTGGTGCAGTGGGAAAACAACTTAGAGAACTTGTCTTGTAGGCTGACAGAAGCAGGCTGCTATTAATAACATTTATATTCCAGTCTGTTTCCTCTTAAATTTTCTCTTGGCTCTGAAATGAAATGTAGACATCCAGAGGTAATAAAGCAAAACAGTTTGTCATAAAATGTCTTCTGGAGAGATACAGCTGCTTTGTTTTTCCCTCTCCGTGTGACAGTTTGTGTTTATAGCATGAATGAAATAAATACAATGACTGGAATGTGTTCAGTGGCGTATCAGATAGTTTTCTACCTTTTTTTTTTCTTTCCGTCTGAACTGTAGTTTTCAAATAGTTTCCAGTGGTATCACCCAGGGAAACTGCTTTATCACCATAGCCGTGTTCAGCTGTCTTTGCTACTCAGTGCGGTCAGTTTCTCACTGAAGTGTAGCAGACAGTGGAGAATGAAACCTGCTCTGTTATCTCTGCCCAGCATATGCACAGGTCTTGATGACTTTTCACCTCTTAGTACAGGACGATCAGTTCTGTTCGTAGTTACCTGAGTTTTGTAATCTCTGAGATCTCTTGTCCCTCTAAGGGGAAACTATTAAGCTGCGTTAAATGTGGAACACCTCAGGTGAACTGCTTAGCAAACTGATGCCATCCTTGATAGGGCCTCCTTGCTGAAGATGTGTAGGGAGGAATGTGGAAGCAATAAAGGAAGAGGAGTCTAAAGTCTGTCTTCTCGTGGTCTTCGGCAACCAGAGGAAAAACTTTCTTTGCAGTCCAAATGTGATCAATTGGGTAACTTTCCTGTGGATTCAGAGTTTCTATACGTCTTCCATGTAATAAAAAATGGGTGTTGGACAGCAAAGAGAAAGCTACAGTTTAATGTGGTAGAGTTGTCTTTGAAAATATGTGTATTTTAGATAGTTTCAATGTTGCAGTTTTCCAGTAGTTGGCATTGTAAACTTGAGAGGTTTTAGCTAGACTTTCAAACTTGGCTTTCTGGTGGGAGGGGAGCACCAGAAATGGGAGACTGGGGCAAAGACCCACTGTGGCAGAATCTGGGAGGAGGTTTAATTCCGTCTAATGATGTGATGCTACTTTATTAGGATCTTGGCTATTTTAAAGTATCACTGCTACAATGTCATAACTTAGTACAAAACTTAGAATATTATTAGTAATGTAATTACTCAGAAAGGTTTGTGTCTGGGGTTTTTAATTATGACACTTTTTTTTTTCTTTAGCTACTTCAAGTGCGGCAATTAATGTGTTACTCCGGGTAGTAATAAAAGAGTTTTCTTCTCTTTTCATGTAGGCTGCAGAAACTGCTAGCTTGGAAGAGCAGTTGCAAGGATGGGGAGAAGTGATTTTGTTGACGGATAAAGTTCTTCGCTGGGAGAGAGCCTGGTTTCCTCTGGCGCTGATGAGTGTTGTTTCCTTTTCTTTTCTGTAAGTAGTTTGTGGAGTGAGCTTAGAACACCCACTGCACTTTCATGGCTGGTAGCAAACAGATTAAGTAAATTAGTAAGACATCTTTACAAATCTAATAGGAAGGCTTTTACTGCAGCTTCTGTTTCTGAATGCATGGGAACTTTTCTGAGAAGAAAATCCTTAAGTATTGAGAAAAGGAAGTAACCCTCATCACATCCTGCTTAGAGGGCCCAAGGGACAGTGCTTTCTGCAAAAGCAGTTTGCCAGCAGTGGCTGCTGTGGGATTTTTACTGTTCTCAGCTGTATATTCTTCACTGGTGTCTTCATTTTCTACCCTCACCCTTTGTATCCTGGCTATTTCCTTTGGCTTTGTTTTCCCCAAACCAGCGGCGATATTTTTATGGAAAGCTTGTTTCCATAGGGCAGACTTTCCTCTTCCGTACCTTTGGTTTGGTATTTAGGATGAGTTCAGTCGCTTTTGCTTTTTTGTATGCTTTGTCCTACCCTTTGAGAAAGGAGGAAAAGGAAAGACTGCAGGTAACCTTCGGTCAGCCGGATGGGAGGGTGTTGCCCGTCTCTGGATCGGAGATACAGAACTGGCTTGCTGAAATTACTGGTACATGCTTTTACGTAATTTGGTAGTAGTTGAGATGACCTCAACCTGCCTTGTACAGATATGTGTCCGTGCCAGCTGTGGAGTTCACCAGTTGTGTGCTTTTTTGGAGTAAGGAGAAGAGAGTAGTAAAAAAAAAATAAACATTGAACAAGGCAAGGCAGGAATAATCAGTCTTCTGGCTAATGTAAATTTTATGGTCTTCATGGGAGAGTGGAAATTGAATGAAACTGGAAAGTAACTTCTTTTTTAAAAGAAGTAGTAATTGCATGAACTCAGGGTATTTTGTTGTAAGTGCTGTGATTATAGCAGGAAAGATCTTGTGTTGAATGATGCTTTGAGGAAATAGAACTACTACAGATTCTGAGTTGGTGCTTCATCAAAACCAAAGCTGAACATTCATCGCAGTAGCACTGTGCCAGATGTTTAGAAAGACTGGGCCTGCAATGGACTGTGTCATTGCTCTGCTTTTATTTCTTCAATGTTCAGGAAGTTCAGTTATGTGCAACTAAGTAGCACTGGGCACATCTGAACATTTACAGACACATAGGAGCTAAGGTAGTTCCTTCCAGTACCCTCACTGCTGTACTGTAGTGGTGGCACATTTCCTGGGTAGAAGCACAACACTGTCCTAACTGGAGATTTGTGACTTCTTGTCCAGAACAGGTTTGGCTCACTCTTACAGGTGAGACAGAGCAAGTGACAGCCCATAGTGGATCTGAATTCTGTGACTGACTTACAAACCAGCAAGTTAGAGCTTTCACTTCTTTTTTTCAGCTTTTTTTTTTTTTCCTGGCTATTTCATAGGTTCAC
The DNA here is from genome assembly GCA_025331215.1 of Actenoides lindsayi. Taxonomy (NCBI): domain Eukaryota; kingdom Metazoa; phylum Chordata; class Aves; order Coraciiformes; family Alcedinidae; genus Actenoides; species Actenoides lindsayi. The sequence goes on along the minus strand of WTSP01027108.1, from coordinate 251,801 downwards.
TCAGTCATCCTCACCCCTGGTCTGTGTTAACTTCACTCGATGTCAACTTCTGAGAGAGCAATAATGAGGAATTTCTACTGAATTTCATACTACGCTTGCTGTGTTGTAGCATTTTCTCACAGAGTACATTAAGAAAATGGTATTTTTTAATCTGTATGTCTTTGTAATAGTCTTGAAGTGCTTAAACTTCTTTTATTAGGAGCAAATTTTAAAATCTTTTTGAGGGTTGGGCATGAGGGTAGGTCTACTGTCTGAAGTTCTGAGACAATCTGAAGAGGTGACTAAATATGTCTAGTATTTAGCTGCCTGAACACCCAGAAATAATATCTGTTACCTTCTTTCTGCAGGATGATCTTCTACTTGGACCCATCAGTTCTTTCAGGTGTCTCCTGCTTTGTTATGTTCCTTTGCTTGGCTGATTATCTTGTTCCTGTTCTTGCACCCAGAATCTTTGGCTCTAATAAATGGTGAGGAAAGCTTGAATTAAAACAATTTCTTGACTGTAAATACATTACAAGCTGTATCAAAATGGGTATCTGCCTTGCAAATATGAAGTGATTACTCTGTAGAGTCATTGTGGTAAGAAATCAGTAGTCTCTGTAATATGCGAGGTGGGGATGCTGGTAAGGTGTCTATTCCTTTTCTGAAAGTTAACTACTAGAACACAGCTTTATTGTTCCTTCTCTTCTAGAAAAATAAGATGGTTTTGAAGGAGTAGGCATGTTCTTTGCTCTCCATTAAGGATACTAGTTAGTTCTACTAAACTAGTTCTTAGTAATTAATGGATGATAGATACCAAGAACAAAAATTATGAAGAATGGCTTTGTATCTTATGTTTGGAAAGAGCTACAGTAATAAATGTGGCAGAAGAGAAGAGCAGTGCAGAGAGTGTGATCGTAAGTGAAGGAAACAGATTTGAAAAATGGCATATAAAGAGACCTTATTTCACCTAAATTTAGAGTTAAAATTAAATTTTAGCATATCTGCTTTAAGATGACTGGTGGATAACTGCTCTTGTCTAATAATGAACAAACATAAAAGCCAAAGTAATGCACACTGGTATCAGATGTGTATTTTTTTTGTGGTGTCATACTGGTGTTGAAATCCATAGTCTTCTGTTTTGAATGTGGTTGCTCTGTGGGAGTCAATTTAGGAGTCAGTGTACAGAAAAATGACACGGGCAATTGCATTGCGATGCTCAGTAGAGAGAAGGTATAAAACTAAGTAGAACAAATGCCAGGATAAGTACTGGGAAAATTTACTGCTGGAAAAATAACATGGGAGATTTCTTAAATTTTAGATGAAGTCTTAAATTCTTATTTATGGTTGTTTTGGGTTTTTTTTTCTTTTCTTTTAAAGGACTACAGAACAGCAGCAAAGATTTCATGAGATTTGCAGCAATTTGGTAAAATCTCGTCGCCGAATTGTTGGCTGGTGGAAACGTCTCTTCACACTGAAGGAAGAGAAGCCTAAAATGGTATTGAGCTCTAGGAGTTTGTCTCTACTGTCTTATGATTTTATTTATTTTATTTGGTCCTAAGTATTTTAGCAAGGCATGTGTCTGAATAAACTGGTATTTCAACCCAGACCAAGCAGTTCTGGCTGTGACTTAACGCATATGACTGTAAACTCTGTAACCTCAGTGTTAAGAGGCCACTGTGTAGGTATCGTGTGTGGAAGAGCCAGCAAACTTCAAGCACTTTGGTGTTGCTGGATTCAGAAGGGAAGTGGGAGAACTCCAAACAGGTCTGTGATAACTTTTCCTTTTTTTTTTTTTTTTTAAGTACTTCATGACCATGCTCTTTTCTCTTGCTGTGGTTGCTTGGATTGGACAGCAAGTTCACAATCTCTTCCTGACCTATCTTATCGGTAAGTGTGCAGCATGCAAAACAAGTAACTTTTTGTTAGCTGCCTGAAAAGGTATGAGGCTGGTAGAAGTAATCTTTGATTATGAGCGTGGTACTTTCTTTTTTGTCATGGGGTTATGTTTTTATTTTCAAGCAGTTACTGGGGCTTAAGAGAAGCAGGAAATTGCAAGGTAACAGAAGCTCGTTAAAGGGCTATTAAGGAATTGATTTTGGTTTTTTTTTCTTTCTAGTAAGTTTCTTGTTGCTGTTTCCTGGACTAAACCAGCATGGGATCATCACAAAGTATGTTGGAATGGCGAAAAGAGAGGTAAACAAACTTCTCAAGCACAAGGAAAAGAAAAACGAATGAAGATTTACCTGCTGTTCACTCCTCTAAAAGATTTTCTTGGGAACAGTTGTGAGAATTAATGTATAAGTAAGACAATAGAAGTTGTATTGCTCACTGGCTTTTTTTTTTTTTTAATTGACGCTCTGATGAAATGAAAATGTCACTCTAGCAACTGCTGTGGGGTTGTGTCTCTTGCTGTGCTGACTAGGGTTCTGCAGCCTGCAGATGATCTTGTGTGGAAGATCCTGATCTTTGATACATAGAGCTTATTAAGTGTCTTCACCAAACTAAGAGCCCCCCATGAATTAGTACCCAACTCAAGAAAGAGCATAGTTGTAACGTGTGATGTTGGTACCTGTGTTAGTTAAATTGATCATTACTTTGTGGCTACAGTGAGTGTGAGAGGCAGTTCTGAAAGCTCATGCTTCTCAGAGGCCTATTACTACTGACCCTTTGGAAGGAGGACGATTAGCTGAATAGGAATGATTCTAGCTGAGGGTGCATACCCAAAGTTGGGGCAGAGGATCATGATCCCATTGTCTTACTGAATCTGTTTGCTTTTTTTTTTTTAACTGCATATACCAGATTATCTGTTGAATAGAAGTCTGGAATATATAAATCTGTAGTTTGGTGATTTAGCTGTAGTGTAAACTTCAATTTGTTGCACTGAAACTGTAGAAAATGAGTTAAGGTGTGTTACCTTAACAGCTGATTGTTCTAAAAACTGCTGTTGTCATGGAGCCATGTAGCATGTTTGGTTTTATGAATGTTGTGTCTATACAGAACCACCTTGAATCTGCTTGATTTGTCTCTGTAAATAAGCCTGTTTGGATTGTTTGTGCTTTTTCTATGACCTCTCCCTCCTTTTTTAAAAACTGAACTTATTTTTCTTTAAAAAGCTAAAACCTGTGTTAATGCATTTTAAAAGTTTACTGTTTTAAAATGAACTCTCTTCAGTGTCTATTGTAACTGTTGAATAGGTAAATACAGACTAAAGAGAAACTTTTGTAAGGCTTGCTCTTTGTGAATGTACAGAAAATGGTGTAAATTCTTCTTTCCACAAAGAAGGGGAGCTGGGGCTGGCGCCTTGGTGCCAGGGTGCAGTGTCCTGAGGGAAAAACGCTTTGTGTTTGAAACGGATCACTGTGAATATTAAAACTTCTGTCTGCGGTGACAGCGCGCTGACAGCTGCTGCTGCAGAGTCGGAGGGCTCTGAGGTCACCCGTAGGTGATTAACACTGATAAAAGTGGCAGGTTGGGGACAAATTGGACCCAAACTTGCGGTAGATCCGAGCTGTGGGGAGTTGCTCCAGTGCAGTCTTGGAGCTGTGCTGTAGCAGCTCTCCGCTGAACGGGCACCGGCTGTCACCGGAGGAGGTGCTGGGATCAAAGGACCAGCGCTGATGCGGGGGGCGGTGTCGCAGGGCTGTCTTGGGGAGAACGGGCGGCAGCCTCTCCAAGGACAGGGGCGCTCGTTCAGGCGGCTGTGCGCTCGCTGTTACCTCCCAGAAGCCGCCTTCCTCTTCTGCGTTGAAATAAGGCAAAAGCACGGCCCGCCCGCTTGGTGCAAGCATAAATCAGTAAAAGCAGGAGCTTTCTTGCCCTCGGCAGGAAGCAGCCGTGCAGTAGCGGTGCCCTCCATGCCGGTTTTTCGGTGGGTGGGTGGCTGCTGTGTGTCCGTTCCCTCGCCCCGGTCTCATGCTGCTCTCGTAGGCCGGCCTGTGACCAGCAGTGGCTGCTGGAGGCCGCTTTTTGGCCCCCCAGCTCAGCCGTACCCCTCCCCACCGCCAGGCGTTCTCGTTGCTATAGGAACCGGGGCAGCGGCGTCGCTCCGGAAGTGCGACAAACGGCTTTCGGCCAATGGGGACGACTGCGACTGGCGCGCGGCGCCTCCCGACTGGGACGACAAGTCTCGCGAGATCTCGCGGGGTGCCGCGCACCACAGCGCGCCCATGGCCCTCCCATAATCCTGCGCGGGCGCCTGGCCTCTTCCTTTTCCGCCATCTTGCTGCGCCGGTGAGTGGGGGAGCTGCGGGGTCCCGGTCACCATCCACCGCCTCCTAGCCCCATCTGGGCCCCGCGGCTGCCTCGGCCCGCCTCACCGGGGCCTTCAGGGCGCGCTCGATCAGCCTGGCCCGTTTTGAGCCGCGGGCGTCCTCCCTAGCGCTCTCTGGAGCCTCCGGAGCGGAGGGTGGGGGGAAGCACCCGCCTGCCTGTGGCTCCGCTCTCTGCAGAGACGTGGGGCGGGAGCTGAGGGCGGGGGCTGGCATGGCAGCCAGGCCCGGGCCTGTACTGTGTGAGGCTGGGCCGAGCCGGGCTTGGGAGAGCCGGGCCGCGGAGTCTATGGACTTCAGGGAGAGACGGTCGTGCGGCGAGGCCTGGGAGGAGGTAGCGGAGGGCTTGGGGAGCGGGCGGTGGGCTGGGCTCTGGGAGAGGGGGCGGCCCTCGGCACGAAGCGTCTGGCTGCACTCGCCTCCTGGGCAGGAATTGGCCCGGCCTGCTGGTCTGGGTGTCTCTGGCTGCGTGGTAAAGGCCCTGATGTGCCGCAGGACCTGGCCACTTCGGGAACTGCCCCGTGGCCCAGGGCAGGGGCACCTTCCTGGTTGGTGCTGGCAGTGCGCTGGTTCAGCTATTAAGTGGGGTGTCAGTACCGAGTCGTGTCATGCCTTGTGATGGTCTGAGTGCTCTTGTCTTTATTACAAGAAGGCAAGAGCTGATGCCCAGTTTCCTTTCCAGAGTGCTGTGTTGCACTTGCATCCTGCAGTTCTTTTTGCAAGCTGGGCAGTATGAGATATGTCTGATACATTTCTGAACAGAGCTAATACTGCTTAATTTGGTTTTGGAGTCCAAGACATTTCACCTGGGCAAGCTGTCATACTGATGAAATTCTGTCTAGATGGTGGCTTTTTTTTACTCTTTGTACATGCATGCTGATAAAGCCAAGTTTAAGTAAGTGTGTCAGATTTTCTAACTTGTCATGGTGGTTGTGAATACACTTGAGCATACCTGAGTCTGCAGTGTGATCTGCTTTATAGCCTAAGAATACATATTTAGGTTTAATATCCCTTTCTGTCGCTTTAGGTCTTTTAGGTCTAAAATGAGCTTTAAAAAAAAACCCCACTCTGCTTGGTATTTCTGTGCTGGAAAGCTGGTGTGTGTAACTGCCTCTCCCCTTCCCCGCAGGCACCATGGTGCGCATGAACGTTCTAGCCGATGCTCTCAAGAGCATCAACAATGCAGAGAAACGTGGGAAACGCCAAGTTCTCATTAGGCCGTGCTCCAAAGTAATCGTTCGATTCTTAACCGTGATGATGAAGCACGGTAAGTGCAGAGTGTGCGGCGCTGCCTTGTTGCTCCTGCGCGGTTTCTGTGGATGCTGTTGTCTGAAGATGCTTTGGGGGTAAAAGTAGATCTAGATGCTTGAGTTAATTCTGTACAATGTAGTTAGTTGAGTTGTATCAACGTAGCTAAGTATTATGTATTTGATTTTTCTGTTTGCTCATTTTTTTCTAGGTTACATTGGCGAATTTGAGATAATTGATGATCACAGAGCCGGGAAGATTGTTGTCAATCTCACAGGCAGACTCAACAAGGTAGGATTTGTGTTCCTGAATTCAGTTCTCTAGTGTTAAAATGGGAACTTGGGGGTGAGGGGGTTTATGTTCCACCTGGATGTGATCCTGGGCAGCCTGCTCTGGGTGACCCTCCTTCAGCAGGGGAGTTGGACAGGGTGATCTCCAGAGGTCCCTTCCAACCTTCACTGTGCTGGGATTCTGTTTGTCTGCTCCAGCTCTGAAACAATTACTTGTAAAGAAGGTGATATTTATTGAATCCTTGTAAATGAAGATAATACGGATGTTATCAATGGTCATTAGTGCTTATTAATTTTTCTAGATTCATAATGGCATGGTTGACTAATCACATTTCTTCTAAACTGAATATGTAAGATGTATTTTCAGGGAATTCTGCTTGTGAGTGCTCTGTGTTCCTCTTCAGAGGCTTTCTGGCTACCTAGTGATTTCTCGGTTTCTTTGACATTTAAGCTATATCAAGAAGACTTGTCTTAAGAGACAGGAGCTGAGTTGCTTTCCATTTCATGTTTAACACCTGTACCTGTTGAGAAGACACCTTTTTGCTACTGCTGGATGGGCTTTAATTACAGTTGAGGGAAAGTTGAATGTTATGAGCACTTCTTAAGTTCCTGGGCCACATGAAGTATTCATGTGTGTTTTGGCAATGTTGTAAATGCATTTGTCCCAAAATACTAAGGTGTCTAGTTCTGTGGTGCTTTGCTGTCCATCATTGGTTCCAATTAAACTTCTTTACTGGAGAAGTAAAAAACTATCTTGTTCAGAATATGCTGGGGACCATCTCCCCAGTGAACAAACACCGCAGCTGGAAGTTGTTTGCATGTGTAGGCAGAGAATTAGCACACCACCCCGATTACTGCTGGTGTCTGTAATAAAAATAACCTGTGTCAGGTTTGAGTGTAGTGGTCCTTGAACTGTTCCGGGTTATTTTGTAACAGCTTCCTGAGCGCAGCGGGATAAAATTTCTCTCAGTAGTTGATATGAAGGAACAGTTGTTTGGTTCAAAAAAAAGTTCCGCAGTGCAGGAAGGTGTGTTTCTGTTTTGCTCTTGGGGTTTATGAAGATAATTGGAGCCAGTGGGGTAGCTGGAGGTGGTTGTACTGGTCATGGTCAGTAAGTAGTAAGATTAACTTGAAAACTTCTGGAACTTGTATGCATGTTACCTCCTACCTGTTTAAAATCTGCGGGTGTTTTTTTTCTAAGTATGTACAATCATTAGATGTAGAATATCCCTGAGTAATCACAGGAGTTGATGATACAGGATGCTTAATAATCTTTAGTGGTTTAGAGTATACTTTTGTGCTTAATTTGTTAATTTAGCTTCGGCACCACTGTAAGTCCCTCTATTTAAAGAGGAGGCAAGGCTAAGGAACAACTGAAGAGCTGTGTGAGAGTCTCCACTTCCCTGAGGGGAAGTGCTGTTTCATACTATGGGTAATGGAGTGTGCTTCTTGGTACTCTAATCTTTTGCTGCCAAAGTTATTTTAATTGCAGTCGTTAAATACCTTCAGCCAGTGAATTGGACAATGACAAATGTGCACAACTGCTTTTATAAAGTTCTTCAGTTGGTAATGGGATAATGGGATTCTCTTTTGTAGTGTGGTGTAATCAGTCCCAGATTTGATGTTCAGCTGAAGGATTTGGAAAAGTGGCAGAACAACCTCCTGCCTTCACGTCAGTTCGGGTAAGTACAGAGAAGAGTTAAATCCATGGCATGTAAAAGTGGTGGTGGTGTGGGGGGGTTAATGTGCTTTCATACTGCCTAAGTTAGACTCATCTGACACCTTTCCTTTCTCATCAGTGTAGAGGCAAATGCCAGTCTAAAAATCTATTTTCTATATAAATACTCTTTTTAACCACTTTTAAAGGAGAACTGCTAAACAAGGACCTAGTTTTACTTAGCTTTTGTAAATCCTTGTTTCACCATTTCTACAGTTTACTGGGAAAAAAGGACTCTTCTCTTAGTTTTATTTATAGATGGAGGAGCAGTCACGTCAGTTACTGAGTAAATGGAAGTAGGTACTTTAATTTAAACTTCCCAGTTGTGTGTAAATTGGTTAGGTGTTAAGTGATAAGAGACTTGGAGCCTCTGTTAAAGAAACCTTCACAGCACAGAAAATCTTACTATTATTTTTGCTTCCCAAAATTCACTGACTGAAGAGTAATAAATCTTAGTGCACTGGGATGAGAGAGCTAGAAGAGTCTTCAGGGGCTCAACCAGTCTGTCCTGTCAGAGGCAGGATTAGCAGTTCCTTGTCATTTCTGTTTGTAAAATTCCAGTGATAAGCTGCTTGCTTTAGCTGTACCTATATAGCTTAGTAGTGTGTGTTGTCATATTTTTAAGAGTATAGAGTGGTGGGACAGGAGGTTCTCAGACACGAAGCTGTGTGTATGAAGTGCGCTGATAATCCAAATGTTGGCAGTAGCAATGACTAAGGCTGCTTCGGTTGTCAGTCCTGATCCAGATACTCATCTGCATCAGTGCACAGCGTTCAAAACACACTGAGAGACAAAGCGCTCAGAGTTGAGGAGCTGTCTGGCACCATGGCAACTCTACCTGCTCTGAAGAAAAATGTCTGCTTAAAATAGAAGCAGACTTTGTCTAGAAACTGTAGAGCTGCTACTGCTGCAGCAGCTGAACTGGCTTTACAGTGGGAATGCACAAGAAAACTTCTCGCTGAGACTTAGACTAATATTTGGAGAACAGTAAATGTTTTCTCTGTGCTGCAGAGTTGCACTTGAGAGGAGTTTCTTTTTGGTTGTCTGATAACCTGATCTTCCTTCCGTTAGGCCCATTCTTTCAGAAACAGATCTCAGTGTTGTAATGCAGGAATGAAGTTAGTGCTGTCAGCTCTGCACGAGCGTGGAACAAACCAATAAACTGAACACTTGCTCTTTCTTAACAGGTACATTGTACTGACAACCTCAGCTGGCATCATGGACCATGAGGAGGCTAGGCGAAAACACACAGGAGGCAAAATCCTGGGATTCTTTTTCTAAAACTTGTAAAAAAAGAGGATACTAATAAATTGTTCAAATGGACTCTGCTGTTCCCAGTCAGTATTTTTATGACTTCGAGCACTACCTGTGATAGTGCTTGTAACAGACAGCTCTTCTATCGTGCTTGAGTTCCAACTTCAAATAGCGGTTGGTTCCACACCATTCCTGGTCACAAGTTAATTTCTGTTGATGATATAGCATATGTTTAATAGTTACCACTTGAATGACAGTTAGAGGTCACTACACAGAATGGCCTCAGCAGGAGAGTCCTGGTGTTAAACTACATACTCGTGATTGTGCAGTGGGATGGCCTCCAGGTGCTGGATAGATGTGTCTCCATAGTTACATACATGTGACTACATACCTGTGACTCTATGGTGTCATCTTTTGGCTAAACAATAGATGATGCCTTGTGAGAAGGGATTTCCTGTTCATGGTTTAAAAAGTTATGAGATGTGGGATTGTGGAATGATTAAGATGATTGAAGTTTGATTTCAGATCACAAACTTATTCTACATCTTATAGTGTAAGGAGTAACTGAGGTAGAGAGGTAAATATTTTTTTCTTCAGATTTCTACTTTGAAACATCAGTTTTGGGTAGGGCAGTTATTGTGCTGCTGCTTTGCATGCTGCCATGAAGACATAACTGTTTGTGATTTCTTTTTAAGGTTTTGGATCCCTTCATGTAGGGATAACTGGGAGGGTGGGTGATGCCTGGGGAAAAGCATCTGCTGCAAACCCCTTGATTACCAATATTTGCCTCTGGTGCTATCCTGGATATCCTGCAGTCTGACACTGAATGAATCTGGAAGTGATTGTGTCACCTCCAGAACCTTCTAGATGTGGAGAGAATTCTTGGCCTTTTGGCTGGAGGTCTACTAAGCCAAATCTGAACACCTAGGTCTGTGTGAGCGTGGCTGCTTGGCCAGCTGTTGTGCCATGGAGTGACTACATCTGTTACAGTATGGACAAGGGTTAGGGCTGGGCCGGTTACTCGGGAGATGAAAGATGCTCTCTTACTAACCCCTCACCTCTCACAGGGGGGAAGAGAAAGTGAGTAAGAGAGACATATGGTTGGGCAAAGAAAACTAAAACAGCTTTAATAAAAATAATAAAATGGAATATATGCAAATATATATCAAACCAGTATTGGAAGTCCCCCTGCAATCACCACTGAGGCTGTGGATCAGGCATTGAACAAGTGCCAGACTGGACTCAGCAGCACACGGGAACTGGATTCTGAAACTGGATTCAGGAGCACATGGATTGGGATTGAAGGCAGAATGGTCAGAGTCCTCCCTGGATACCAGCCCTTGAAGAAGAGAGATTGTCCTTTGTGATCCCTCAGCTTTATACTGAATAAGGTGTGTGGGCTGGAATCCCTCCTTGGTCAGTTTGGGGTCACCTGTCCTGCCTGCTTCTCCCTGCAGGTGTGGCCTTTCACTTTCTGCACCCACCGATGTACTGCACAAGATGTAACAGTGACCTTGGTTTGCACAGGAGCAAGTATAAGCAAGAACCTTTCTGTATGCACCAGTCCTTGGTAGAAGCTCTAACCATCCAGTACTGTCATTGCTAGACACAGACTCTTGTCTGCACAAATATGTCTTTAACTTCAGAAAGTTAGATGAGGATAAGCTGAAAAGTAAGATCACTGAGCAGAATTAGTTGTGTTCTAACTCAAATCAAGACAACAGTGTATGGTGGTGCTACATTGCTGACAGTCCCTCTTACCCTCATAAGAAGGTGAGCAGCAGTAGTCCTAGTCACGGGTGGTAAAATGAGTTGGGAAGTAGTTGGGAGAGGGCTGATGACCCATCTGTGGGGGTCATGGGCTTGCTTCTGCTGTCAGGTATGTGCTAAGTGTTTCTGGATTCTGGCTGACATTGCTCCTTATGCCATTGCTTAAGAACAAGACGAAACACGTTCAAACCGCCTGCGATGCGTTAAGAGAAATACCTGCTGCTTGTTGCAGGGGGAAGTTGTCAACAGATGGCAGCATCCCTCTGGATTGCTGGAGGTGGAGTGAGCATGTGAGCAGGGGACCAAGAGGGCTTTGGCGTTGCTGCCCGTCTCCCTGCTCCTGCAGAGCTAATATCCTGATTTCTTTTGTACTCTGGTCCATAAAGAGAATTTTTTCTGTCTTTGGTGCAATAGAATCTGATTTAAAATAATATGGGAGATGAGAATAAATACGGATCTTCAAATTATGGCAACAGGGTTTAGCCTGGTGCATGACAGTGGCTTCACTGGAAATGTTTTCTCTTCATCATCCTTTTCTGTGTTTTTTGCCTCAGGTAATTCAGTCAGCTTGGCTTCCCTGAATGGAGTGTGTGTTTTGTTTGTCAACTCTGAGTGCCAATTACTTGCACTAGAAGTGCAAACGGTAATTAAACCTTGATCTCCGATGGCTGAACAGTTATCTTGGCGAGACTTTCACACCTGCTGGAGTCTAGATGAAAGCCAGTAGTGACAGACAAGGATGTGTGTGGTGGTGCAGCAGAAAGCAGGGACAGAGAATGGATTGAAGTGGTGAGCGAGGCTTTAGAACCTGCCCCAGCGGATTTGTCACCGAGTGGTTATTTCATGGTGGTGAAAGAAGCTGTTTCTCGTGGCTGGCGTCAGGGGGTCCCTGGCTGCAGGCTGTGGGAGCAGGGAGCACAGCAGTGAGCCTGTCAGGATGTGCAGATGGGGCTGACGGTAGAGAATAGGACACAATTTATTTTCAAAGCCTCTGGGACTGCCAAACCTGCTATTTTAGGGGTTTTTAATTAAAATTACATTCTCTCAAATAAGAAGGTATTTTTTTGTTTTATCTAATTGCTATTCAGCAAATCTGGATTTAAGACAAGATTATCTATTGTTTAGTGTCTTACTACCAATTAAAGCAAATACCGGGCTCTCATAAATATCTGGATGAATTTAACCACAGTTTAGTCCTGAGGACCATTCTAGCAGAACCAGGGAGTTTCAGAAGCTGGTGGCCTCTGTTCTTGTTCCTGCCTCTGATGCTTTCTCTGCTCAAGTGCTGCCATTTACTCATGTATTTCTATTTTAAAATAGAATTATCTATTTTTCTCTAAATTCTCCTCCTGTTCACCACCTCCTTGCTCTGGTATGTTGTATTTTGAATACCAGCTCGTGACCTGGATTACTTTTGTTTTGTTTACAAATATTTTTACAAAGAAAAGTGCTGACACAGCAAGTGACAATAATAACTGAGTAACCTTTATTGCTTGATACACAAAGATGCATTTTCTGCTGGAGAAAAAAACTTGAATTCCTTGACCTTCTCCTGCTCTTTTCAGAGTAAATGAAAGAGGATGTCTGAATACTGATAACTATCTCAAATTACTGATACATTCCGCTTAGTTCTAAGTTGTTCCAGTCTGGTTTATTATATTATAATATGTTTGTTGTTAAAACAGTCATCTTATGACACCACTCCTTCATACTCTGGTTGTGACACTCAACTCTTTAAGCAAAACATCTCGGGAACGTGTATTTTGTTCTTAGGTTGGCACTGGGGCAGTAGTCATTGTGCAGTTGTAGTTGATCAAATTTCAGTGCCATGTAGCAGCATAATACAGCAGGATGTTTGAGGTCAGCCAGCTGAAAACACCCAGCAACCACCATTTACACATTTTATAGTGACATAAAACATTGCTAAAGTGGATGCCAAATGGTCTATAAAAGTAAATGGGTCAGGTGCATATTTTAATGAAACAAGCATCTTGTTCTCTCTGTTCTAGCCTGTAATTCTGATCCTCGGGTCATCCCACCTCATCAGTCTTGTGACTGAGCGGAGAACAGCGATGCTGTTGGTGCAGTTGTGCTGGTGGGATGGACAGGGACCTTTGCTCGGGATTAAAAGGGCACAGGATTCAAGTTCCAAGTCCGGTTTAGTTACATTTTATTGACAGTTTTATCTGCTAGTGCTGCACTTAATCATTGCATGTGCATTCCTGAAGTATTGTCTGCTCTTGGACAGGGTACCCTAGCAGGGTATGTGACCCACCCCAAACTTTCTGCCTGCCAAAGGAGGTGCTTTTCTTCACAATTTGGGAGTAGTGTTGTGTGAGGGCACGGAGAAATGGAGACTCTTCCTGCTGCTCTACAGTCCATTGCTATTCCCTCTTGGGTCTTCATCATTTATAGCCAGGAGTTGATTTGTTTCATATTTCATTAATTTTATTTATTGTTTCCACTCTGTAAAAACATCATGCTATCCATCCTACAGAAAGCTTTTTGCAGAAGCCTGCAATCTCCCACCTGTGATCTCTAGATGTCTCTCTTGCCTTAATAGAAGAAAGTGAAAAAGGCAGGAGTAGCAAAACACTTGCTATGTAATCTTGGGTAGAAATGTGAATGTGTAACACCCCTCCGCCTTCATCTCCCCAACTAGATTAGAGAAGGACTTGCTCCTCCTATTGTGGGGAAGGAACGTGGCACAACCATTCTTTTTGTATTCTACTGATGCAAGTAAATTGTGCTTTTAGCTGGACCAGGCTGTAAGCAGGAAGGACTGAGGGTTATATCTGGGAGCAGGAGAAAAGCAGGTGACAAATGATGTTAAAAGGGTAGCTGCTGTTGTAACCCACCTCTGGGGTACTTTCCCAGTCTCATTAGCTCTACAGATGGAGCCTAATTGGCATTGGATCTACTGTTTTGTGCAGTATGTTTGTTTTAAAAAGCAAGGTCCAGAAGCATCCCTGAGAACTTCAGATTTTTAGTACCTTTACAAATCAGGCCTTTAACCATAAGAATGAAAAAAGCTGTGGAGAAAATGAAAGGATTTTTTTTTTTCCTTTTCTCCCTACACCTCTGCAGTTCACATGGATGCTTGTCTCCTCACTTGCAATAACATGCCCAGCTGTATTCTTGCATAACAGGATCCTCGACGTATAATCCACAAGTTTGCGTGGGCTGGTAATTAGCTCTGGCCCTTGTTCAGTCCTTGGGATTCATTCCTTAGGGAAGCAACATTAGCCCTTCAGTTAAGCATCTGCACTCCTCAGGTTTGAAACCATTTTTGCCTCACTTGTGCAGGCTGTGGGTCCAGAGCCAGCTGCAGACATTGCTTGTGTTTGCTCTGGTGTGGATGGGCAAGTGGATCTGTCCTTCTTGGGCATAAGTCAAAGTCTTGTTTGTTTTCCATGACTGGTGGAGGATTTCTGGCTTGGTTCTATTTTCCGTTTAATGGAAAAAATAGTTCAGCCCAGGTAGCAGGAGTTTCTGAGTTAGGTGTGATGCCTTGCTTACTGTTTGTGAAGCTTCATCAGGTGAAAGAAGAGGTGTGTGTGGTAAGGCCACTAAATTAATCTGCTATCTGCCAGGCAGACATTTGCTCTGGGAGTGATGCACAAATCAGGAGACTGTTCTTAGTTCTGAAATACTTTTCCTGAATGACTGACATTCAGTCCTTGCCAGCCTTTGATGAGCAGAGAAATAATCCCTTAAGGGAACAACTGAAGGTGACTTGATCTGTGCTAAGCTACTGGCAGCTCCCAGTGTGGCTGTGGGAGTACTGGGGTGTCTCTGAGAGCAGCAGGCATCACCTAATGTCAGGCACAGGGCAAGAGAGAAATGCATGCGGGGTGGCAGAGAGCTGGAGTCAGCAGTACAGGAACGTATCAGAGCTGCAGTGAAATGACTCTTGAGCCCATTTTCCTGATGGACACCCAGTCCTACAGCGCAGCACAGGGGGCTGAGAATCACAAACCTATTGTACGTAAGCCCCGTTCCCAGGCCTGAGGGGAGAACTCATCTTGCAAATCAGCAAAATACAAACCCAGTGCTGGTAGGTGGCAGCTCCAGAAATAGGAAGATACAGTGATAACAGATAACACTCCCTGCTAGCTGAAATAAAAAGAATTAAACTGTACAAAAGTGTGCTTTAATTGCTAATGCTCTCCTGTCTGCTTAAATCACTAGAAATAAAGGTCTCCTCTTTAGTGATAAGCAGTTCCAGGCAGAGCAGATGTGATGGGGGAAACATGTTTGGAATAAATACTGATATGAATGACACTTATTAGCTACAGTGTGGCATATTTATTTCTCTGTCGTTAGCATAATAGCACAGCTTGATATCAGAGGGGTTCTTTACTGGTGTCTGTGTATGCGTGCGTAAACCTAATAATGGATTTTTATGGGCAGAACGCGGTTGATGTTCCTGTCTCTGCAATTAGCACTGACATTTGCATGCCATCATTTTTTGTGGGCCATGAGTGGCCTAAGAATGGCTGTGCTTTGAGAAAATCTTCCCTTCCTTGTGTCAAAAAGGAGACAAATGACACAACAGCACAAGAGACGGTTTCTTCTCCCCTGTCTCCATGCCCAGTTCCTTGCCCATGGTGGCTCTGCTTTTGCTGCAGGGCACCTACAAGACACCCCTCGCCAGTCCCCATGGGACTCTTGGCAGCCTGGCTGCAGCCAGCAGCCTTAACTTGAGCTGTGGCTGGAATGGGATGGGAGTGGAAACATTCCAATTATCTCACAGGAATTTAACTGCAGACATGTGGGTGTCCAGGTGAAAGCTTTATTGTCTTCTGAGGAGCTGGGTGCTCCAAGTGGGGATTGGCGATGCAGATAAGCCTGGTTGCTTGAATGTGCAGGTTGCCTTCCTTTCTGCGGGTCCACCCCTGCTCACCCGCGTGGTGTCCCTGTGTGCCTGCTCGTTGCAGGTCCGATCTTTCCCTTGGGCTTTGGCTGGAGTGGTGTTGGAG